>CCAG010000040.1:0-29187 GCA_001077435.1 Glossina morsitans morsitans | reverse complement strand
AAAAACAAAAAAGAAAAAAGAAAAAAGACAACAAATACAATCGAAACTCGTTATATGAAGAAGAAATATATTGTACACAGATATTTTATTAATTATATTTAATAATTTATAAATAATTGTTAATTAACTTGTGCAATGTCGTTAAAGACTAAAAAATGTGAAAAAAAAATTATATATATATATATATATAAATAAATAAAAAAAAAAACAAACAAGCAGCATACAAAAGTCAAGAGAGAAAAAATTGGAGAAGAAAAGAAAATATTTGTCATAATTTCTTTCTTGATGGTCTTGGGGAAGCAAAACTACTTTCCCCATGTCTTCCAAGCGAGGAGAACCAACGGGAAGTCAGTAAAGAAGAATAGTGCGGTCAAGAGTTGAAAATCTAGTAAAACTGCGCACGATCCAAAGATCTAATGACTTGCCTTGAAATTGTACAAAGAAATCATTGCACATAAACCTTGGGAACAAAATGGCATAAGGGGTGCATAATATTCAAGTAACATTTTCCTACTCTTTGATGACAGTGGCATAGCATCAGTCCGCTGCAGTTATTCCAGACTCAAAGTAAATGTCAACTACAGTACAGTAAATGCGAAGAGAAAAGAAACCGGTACCTATTCACTTTCTCTCTAAAAGGAAAAGAATTTTTTCTCCTAAGTATGACTACTTGCCTGGTACAAAAGCATATTTTTCAACAAAAAGAACTTGAGATAGACCCACCCCATCGAGGGAAGCGGAACTATGCGGCTCTTGCGTGAACATGGGATGTGCCGAAAGCCTCATTTTTTCCTAGTGCTCCCTATAAACGTGGACGTTGCTTCTATGGCTCTCACTTTCGAGGGTCGGACAGTCAACGGCAAAGAAGGATTTAAGGCTTTGCTATCTATAACCTTGCAACGGTTTTTTCTCTTGAAAGTCTAAGTGATGTATCGGAAGAGGGCTATCTGTTCTAGTGAAAAAGGAGAATTTTTCTTCTCCTTTTTGGTTCTTTCTTACGGAGGTCATAAAATCGCATGATGGCCAGCGATATTAAGAGGCTGCAATGACAACCTTGGAAGCATTCCTCGAGAAAGGATAGTGTACGGATGGCCTGCCGGGACGTGTGGAGAGTCCAAAGGCAAGAATGGCTACGGCTGCGTAAAGTGAGAGATCAGCCAAAGCTGTAAAGCGTAGCGTAAGTTCTGAACGATCGAACAATAAGTCATGAAGTTAATGGGTGTCCACGGGGGTCATGTTGTCCAAAACTAGGGTTGCTCCTGCCATGAAGATGCACTACCCATGTGCCTGTCGGGACGAATGCCTGCTTATCTGACTGCTCGGTAAGGCTCTTCGGAACGTATCGCGGTGGCTGTGGTTAAGTTTCGTGGGGAATTATGTAAGAGGTGTTTATATCGGCCTCGACGCAAACCAGTAAGCGAGAAAATGGCCCACACCCATTTCCTATTTCGGTACCTAGGCTTTGTGTGAGGATTGTCTTACTGGGTGGTCGTCAATTAAACAAGACCAATTGCCGATGGTTCTAGAGAACCCGTCTGATTAAAGCTTCACGCCAGTTGTGGACGTTCAAAGACACCCAAAAGACACATCAGACCCACCGTCAAGCCAAATCTTATGAGCTTTTCTGTCGCTACTAGAGGTTGCACTTTTTGAGACGGTTTAATATATTTTGGTATACGGATGTGCTCTGGCCTTGAAAACTTATTTGTACATAAATAAACTTGTCTCTCCGCCTACCCGTCTTCTTTTCTTCTGCTCATCCTACAGGCAGATGATATATTCATGAAGTTTGGTGCACTGATAGGACGAACGCCATTGAAAACGTATTGAACTGAACTATTTTTTCGATCACTTGCCACATAATGCGGAGTTGTATACGGTATTTAATAACAGAGCCATTATAGGTTTACTTGTTTTTATACCTGCGGGCACGATGGTAGTCAAGAAGGATTATAGATAGCATGGTCGTTGCTGACAGTCAACGGAAGAGTAATGTTATTAAAGGACAATGAGTCGCGTTCGCATCTACAGAACGAGTGGATGGAAACGCCGGCAAAGCCGAGTAGTCGTATTAAATAATTTTGTTAAGGAATTAATCCCTTTGATCTAAGTGAAACACTTGCCCTGGACATAACTATAGATAAGCACAACACACCTCACATTAAGTTGATGCCCAAGTTTTCGACAGACTCTCCTCGCCGTGTGATGTAAGCTTTGGTAAGCGTTAACTTAATATGAACTTCTTTTTTTTACTTGACTCACAAGTTGCGTTATGTTATAGTCCACATGGATGGATGGCTTAGAATCGATTTTACTAGATTGTGCCGTGGATAATTCTTGTTTTCCTTATCTCTCTGCATTGCTCCTTGAAATACTGAAATAACTAAGCAGCTTCGTTTTGCTGGCCCTACTTCAACCAGAATGGCATGTTTTGCATATAGTGACTGACTATCAAAGACTTGTTAAGCAATTTCATAACAGAAATTTTATGCCATGCTTTTGAATTTTTCCATTTAGATTAATTAATATTATGACTTTCAATCAAACGGTTAGAGGCCATTGAACTCTTATAGCAAAATCAAAATCGAATAATTATTTATTTAACTTTTATCTTAACTGTTAACTAAGATAAGAGCATACAAATATTATGTAGTATAAAAAGCCTTAAAATACTAAGTTAGACATCACTTATGAGGAAGAAACAATTTTCAATTAACAATAATAACAAATTTTTAAATTTTTATTTAACGAACGAACACTAGGAGCTGTTTTAACATCAAAACTTTTTCCTTATTCACTACATGAATCGTATTCACTGTCACAACGTCGTTGACTACTACGTCTCTGGCAGCTAAAGTGATTTCTATGATTTAAGGCCACTGGATTTAAAGGACTATTGTTGTTGTTGTTGTTGTTATTATTATTTAAATTATTACAGTTGATATTCACTATATCGTTATTAGTGCCATTTGAGTTTACAGTTAGATTTCTAGAACGTTGTTGAGTAATTAAACACCATAAACGCACTTCAACACCCAGCCTAAAGGAGAAAAATAAGAATTTTTTCATTAATAAAATCACATTAGACGTTCGCATAGGAAAATTCTTAGCGAAAATCTAGAATATCTCAATATCAATATATCGGTTGATTTCAAGAGAATATATGTGTATATATATATGTCCGATATTTGCCAGTTCCAACGCGCTTAACCCCTTGATTTCATAGATATCAGCAGTGATACCGCAGCTCTTGCGGAAATCGTGATCTTTCGCAAATTAGTTTTGGCTCATACTCCTATTTACAGCATTTTCTCAATCCATCCATCTTTTCGGAAACATGTATAAGGTGAGAAGCATTCAAAAATTGTATCTTTCGTTTATGCTCGTACACATTACGATTCCGAATAAATATTTTACTTAATTTTGTTTTCTCCTACCTAAACTATAAGAAATCTATTTATCAAATATTAACGCATGGGCGCCATAATTTGCCAGAATTTCGCTAAGAATATTATTCGATTGCATCGAAACTAACCTCAATTCCAAACGCATTAAATCTAATTTTTCCATATTGTAGATGAAATCATCGTAAGAGAAGCCTTCGTTCAGTATAATACTCTTAGATATCTCATCAATATCATGTTGCGTTAGCCACTCTTCAAGTTGTTCATCCACTTCTTCTAAACCATTGCAATTGCTTAACGATCTCGATCTCCTTTCCATTTTGAACTTATAAAGACGATTTGATTTTTTATTTTTTATTGCTCTAAATTTAATGCGTTTCGTGCGCTTGCGACATACATAAAAGTCTGTCAATTCTCTGTTGATATTTTGTAAGGTTTTTAAGCTTTGTTTTTGATGTTCCAAATGTTGATGATGAAATTTCCGATTCGATTCGCGTATATCCTTCAAGAGTTTTACGCATTCGGTGGCATTAAAACTGGAATTGCTATCTTCATCGTTAGTCGCAGCACTAGTGCTAGCACTTTGACCGCCAATAACCGCACCGCTTCCGCCTGCACCTCCACCGTCACCATAAACGCCTACCTTTTCTTGACTGTCCGTAGAGGTTTGCTGTTGATTGTGCACACTTTCATCGTCTATCAACGAGGCATCTTTGCCCAATAAATTTGCTCCCAATTCTGGCGATAAAATCATTACGCAAGCTTGTACCGCCTGCTTAACCAAATTATCTAAAGCAAACATCCAATGAGGTTTAATTGAATGCATTCTTAATACCGATATAACGGCATCTTGAAATGAATACAAAGCCAAATGCAAATGATCCAAGGCAGCTGCATCGTAGTTCAGTTGTTCTTTCAAACTATTAATGCAGGCCTCCAAGTGCTTTTCCTTTTCATTCATTATGTATTCACGTATACCATGCAAAAGTTTTTGTAAATCGGTTTTAGTTATCGCTACGATATTGTTATGCTCGTTTTGCAGTTTCTCTAACCAGATTTCACAAATCTTACATTCGTCTGTGGTTAGAACTTTAGACAGCGTAGTACGACGCTGAGATTCCTTTTTCAAGTGATAAAAGTCATTGGTTTCACTTGTTTCGGAACTTGCACTAGTCCGCAGCGATGGAGTAGAAACTTCAATTTCGGGCGAAAGTAAAGTACCTGATGAGTTCCGTCGCTCCATACTGAACGACTGATGGCTGGGTAAATTTTCAATATCCACTGATGTCGAATGTGGACCTCTGCAAAAAAAGCAAAATCAATGTTAAAAAGGAAACTTGAATAGGTGTGGCTTTTCAAAAACTCTTCATTGAAAATTGATGTAATCACTTCATTTAGAAACGTTAAAGGCCCTTATTTGTCTTCAGTAAATAAATCTCAACGTAAGCCTACTTACAATCCCTATTCGATTTATTATTTATATTTTGCTGTAAAACTCTTGGTTGAATTATTAAATTTTTACTTACTCGATTTCGGGTGTGGTTGGTGTATTATTGCTACGGGATTTAGTTACTAAGCGGTCAGCTGGCACTGAAATACTGCGACCAAAATCCGAGCTAGTCGGTGGTCCAAGTCTTAGCTTACGATGTTTGCTAAAACGAAACAAACACTCTTCCAATTTCTTTCTTTCAAGCGTAATGCTTATCTTTCAGCAAACTTACTCGGATAGAAATGGATCTTCTAGCAGCTGAGCAGCTGTTGGTCTCTCCGATTCTTCGATTGTGAAACAACGTAGAATGAAATTTTTCGCTGCAGGTGATAACTCGTCCGGTATAGTTGGATGTGTTTTATAATATCCTACTTTAAACATAGCCGCTTGCGCTGAACCCAATTCTACAAATGGTCTTTTGCCGGTAGCCATTTCCACATTAGTGCAACCAAAAGACCAAATATCAGCAGCCGGACCGTAACCACGAAAACCCAAATCAATCACTTCGGGAGCCATATACTGTAACGTGCCGGTAAATGTGGAAACCATAGGATTAATTCCAGCTAAACGTTTCGATGTACCAAAATCAGATATTTTCACTACGCCACTGTAAGTGTTAACCAAAACGTTATCACCCTTAATGTCGCGATGAACGATTTTTTGCTCGTGCAGGTACTTAAGACCTTCTAAAATTTGTTTAGAATAAAAAGCTATGGTCGATTCATTATCCTTAAGAGGACCCCATTTCTTTTCGAGCAGATCGGATAAGGAACCACCGGGTACTTGCTCCATGAAAATTTTGAAAAATCCATCTTCTGAGAGCGAGCCGAGATACTAAGATGAAAACTTCTTTACCATAAAAAGATAGTGTATTAACAAACTCCTAAAACTTACCCTTACAATGTTACGATGTCGTAGTTGAGAGTGCAATTTGATTTCTTCATGCAAAGGTTGAACATCTTGCGAATTCTTTTCGGGAACTTCTTTTATAGCTATTCGCACCTGAGTCTGTTTATCCCGAGCAGCATAAACTGTTCCGTACGTACCCTTACCCAATACAATTTGTCGATTTTGATCATCGTAATCGTATTCATACTAAAAATGTATATATATAAAAAAAAAAATAAAAAAAATTCAAGAAAATAGTAAAATGAAAAATTTCTTAAATTACCTCAATCTGTGGCAGTTCTTCTTCATTTAGATTAACGAACACCTCTTGGTCGGCTGCCATTTCCAATATCAATTCATAGAAGCGCTGACGACATTCCGTCGAAGGGAAGTAAATTTGAAAATCATCCGAATTATGATGAACATAAAGATAGGCGCAACGATCATCCCGTTTATATAGGCTTACAGATTTGATCTGCGAGGCAGTGAAAACAAAATCATGAACTTTTTTGCATTCGTGTTTCGAATGAGCCAAGCATATATTAACAATTTGTATGGACTTCTCCTCGGCATCCATATTAATATTAACATAACTAGGCATATAGATTTTTTGCGGTTCCAAAATCTTTATGAAACGAGATTCAAAGAAGAAAAAAAATTTAATTTCATCTCTAAAAGCGGCTCCGTTAATAAGACTTACCAATATTGGAAAGCGTATACTACTGATTTTACTACTATCGGTGGCATCCAGAAAGAAATCCATCCAAAATTGAAATATTTGCTCTTCTATGGTGGGTTGATGGTCATCGGCCTTCTTACGGAACCGATGAATCAGACTTATATTTCCTATAGTCGATTTCAGATACCAATTGGGTGGCTTCAATTTAAACATGCATTCGGCGGCTTTAATGGCTTTTGCGTAATCTTCGGCGAGTACAGATATTTCAAAAAACGTTGCCACATCCCAATATTCCGTTAAAGATGATAAACTACCCTTTTTGCCTATTAAGTTATTCAAAGTCATACCGATATGTTGTAATTCCTCGGTGTTCGCAAACTCTTTACCATCGATCACCAGCAACGTGGCTAAATTAATACCCGCATATTCATTGGGTTGCACTTCAAAGCTCTGACGATACCATTTTATAGCGTTCTTCAAACTATTCATATCAGTATAATCAGATTCAACGAATATATCTTTATATATGCGACCGCAAAGACATAACATATCAGGAAAATGATTTTCTTTACGTTCCAAAGCCTTAAGTGATGATTCCAATGCTCTCTCACGATCACCTTTACGGTTGCGACGATTCAATGCGAACGCATACAAAAAACTCATATTCCCCGTTTCCACATATTTTCGCGTATTCGGTATATTCTTTAGATCATTTACTAAACAAACCATGCTGTCGTAGTCTTGGACATCACGCAATGAATACATAAAACTGTGCACTACTTCGCCCGATAAAACGTGACCATCATCTAAACGTTTACGCATTTCATGTAAAATGTTTTGTAATTTCTTCGTATTGGTTGCGTAAGTTTCACGGGCTTGCCTTAAATCGGTTAAGAACTTCTCGCGCATATGAGCTCTAAAGAATGCAATTAATTTAATATGAAAGAAGAAGAAAATCTGTTCAAATTCATATGCTTACTTGGATTGAATTTCCACATCCTGTAGTAAGCGTTTTAAACGGGTCTGCAACGTAGGTATCTTTGTATCGGCTGGTAGCTCTTTATTGAAATTAGTCAGGTTACAAACACTATACTCCGTATTGTATTTGTACGAAAGAAACGTGTAATTTGGAAAAGAAAGCTGGAAAGAAGTGAAATCTTAAGTAAAAGTTCCATGTACTTTGTTAGGAGCGTCTCACATCGTTTAACTTAAAGCAGCTTATAAAAGCTACAGAGCAAACAAAATAGCTTTTAAATTTTTATTTGGCCCTAAGACGTGATGTTCATATTAACTTTCGATTCAATGTCTCTTATAGGCGTTAAGTTACAGTTTTCTGCAGCTATGTGTGTACACTTTTCGCGCCTATCCTCACATTCATGTTCTTGGACACATATTCCTTACCTTATTTATACTTTGCATGGTGTGTGTATGCTCGAATACGATTTCTTATACCCTACCCCATTTGTGGCACCCAGAAAGACTCGAGATAGACCCACCTTTTATTATACCAGTCGCTTCAAAATCGCTTTCTGAATCGATTTAAAATTGTCTATCCATCTGTCCATCTGGTGTGTTTTCATTTGAGTGGAAGTACAAATTACTTCGATCCGGTTCGTTAAGAGAGATTGTAGTTAGTGATGTACTGTAACTTCTTCATGTGCTGTTGTTAAGGTATACGTAAGTGTATAAATGTTGACGATAAAGCGTACACAACATAGGCTCTTATAGTGTAGTTTTGTCATTTTGTCATTGTAAAAGTCATTATATCACGAGTTCTTAGTATGAAGAATTTCGTCTCCATAAAGCAAAATTCGCTCAGGAAATGTTTACAATTCTATCCTAAAATGTCTTACCCTTCCTGCTGTTATCAGTAGATATTACTTCGATTACTGCGATTAACGCAGGCTTCAATAGATGTCCTATAGGTCTTTCGAATTTTTAAAGCGTTAAAAGACGCGACTCTTTTCAAGATGGAATTCGAAAATTTGCTTGAAAAATGGGAAAAAGCCATAGCTACCGATGGATAATGCTTTGAACAAAATACCTTTTATCAATTTCGTTGCGTAGGCCTGAAAGTTAAAAAAAAATCCTCAAAGCTTATTTGTCTAGCCATCGTATTTTCTTATCTTCAACAAACAGGCTACAATTTTGAAGATATTTCGATAAGATTTCGTGTACTGCTGTGTTTCAGCTTAAGCAGGAATGCTATTGAAAATGTATGGAATCGGATTGCTATTTTGACTGCTTCCCATATAACACCTTAAGATGTTTAATGGTGGATCGTAGCCTACCGCAGTCTTTTTACTTCTTTTTTCTAAGGAGAGCAGATCATCCATGTTTTAAAAATTCATCTTTCTCTCCCAGTTGTTACTATCCTAAATGTTCCAATACACAACAAATGGACAGACGAAGAGACGTCTTAAAGATCCTTACAGTGATTTTTATTTCTGGACGGACAAAATTTAATGTACTCCTGTGCTTTACGTGAATTCTTTGATAGAAAATGTAGTAGTAGTAGTAGAGCAGCAGTCGCAGTAGGGCAGTGGCAGTTAGGAATTGCAACAAAGGTACACTGAAAGTCTAAAATTAAATAATTATCTTTCCCCATTAATCATGTTAACTCATTATAATAATTGCTGTTATTAGAGTTACTCCGTTAATCCTTAGTTATATAAACGTAAGTCAAAGTCATTAAAGCGCATTTCTGGCATCGCCTTGCATTTGTCGTGCGGTTTTATTTTATGGAAACCACATATCTTGTGAAAACTACACTCGATGACTGCCTTCATTAAATTTACGCGTAACTTCCTTCCTTTGGGCTATGGCCGCTTCGCTATCTTTTTCTCTTTCCTCGCTGCTTTCCGGTTCTCACCACATTACATGAATAGGGCAAATCCATTGAATGATTGGTACAAGAAAAAAAAATGGAAATCTTTCCGAAGGTAATAAATATACCAAGCAACCAAATTCGAACAAACGGATACGTAACATGTCCTGCATCTTTCTTTCTAACATTTAAGGACGAATTTATCAGAGTTGTGGTCGGGATTTACCCTCTCAAATGTTAGGCAAAAGATAATGCCGGATCACATCGCAACGAGTTTTCAATGATTTCAAAAACTATACGAAACGCTTCGTAGATGCCTGGATGATCGAAACTTTTCCAAGAGATTTTTCATATGAAATTCTATTTTGAACAAATTCTATTCTGTCTGGAGCAGAAATCCGGAGTAGGGATAAAATTCAATTTTTTTTTAAAACAATTTAATTAATATTTAGAAAATGATTAAACTATTCTTCTTCTTCCTCTTTCTTTCTTTTTTTTATAGAAGCAATAACCTTTTCCCTTTAAAGTTATATAGCCGCGATCGCAACAAAAATTCAAAACACTTCACAGCTACGCTTAAGTTTGTTAAGCCAAGCCGTTAAGTCAATCCGTCAAAAGAGAAATAAATTTCATATTGATTTAGTGAGTGGCATTTTGTTCGCTGCTTGCTATAAAGACTTCGAAACTGCGCTGAACACATTAGTCTAAAAAATTGTATAATTGCGGTGAAAACAGAAAATGTAAACAAAACTAAAAATAACGATCAAAACAAAATATTTATGAAAGACAAAAACAAAAAAAAAAAACAAGAAGCAAAAAACAAACAAACCACGCAACAGTATAATACAAACAACAGAGAGAAGGCACTCGAGAAGGCGCACACGTTAGCTAACCGTATAAAACCAGTTTAATTAGGCTCGCGAAAGTTTGAAAGGAGGGCGGGGGCTCTCGCACGGGAAGAGAAAATAAACAATAAAACCTACACATAGCAATTTACCTATGTGTGTGGGCGAATAGCATTTTTAAACGAATATAACGAACTTTTGATACCGTTTAATTGTTAAACAATTATTATATTAAATTATTTTGATGAAAATGCAGTCAGAACGTACAGTAAAATCCACTGGGGCAATATAAAAAATCAAATCATATGTCATTTTTGCTAACACTGCAGATATCCCCTACGCTATGGTATGCTACATAAGAAAAGACAGACGGACAAGTCATTTAAAAATTTCGAACGTTCTCAATAATTCATTGACATCGTTATTCCCCCCAAAAGTCACGGCAATTATCCGAAACAAATTACAATTCGATTCTATTGCTGAGAAAATATGAGGAAAATTTCGGGCCTCTTTTTCGTTCCTGGTTATCAAGAGTATTCTTGATGTCAATTACTGCCGCCACCTTATTTCTTTCTTCACGTCAATAGGGACATCCCTTGAGTGATTGGCCATATTATGAAAAGAAAAAGCAAGAAGATATTTGGATGCAAATACACTATGCGAGGATCCGAAAATGAAGATAGAAAAACCAAACTTACGTTTAGCATCTTCCTTGAGATCTCTAAAGGAAGAAGAATGGATAGCAAAAGCAATCATAAGATTTTTCCGCAAAGCAAAGATGATATAACAAATTGCGTTACAAAAAAAAATGACAAAATTAATATACTTCAATACTACGATAATGGATATAGAAAGAAGAGGAAAGATGAATATGCTGAAATCTTGGCTCGATGAGTTTATTGATGTCTAGCTTTTTGCTTAGCTATACATTTTTCTTAAGTCTTAAGCAAAAGGCCAATCTCTGTTAAAATTGACAAAAAGCTAATCCCTGTTAAAAGTGGCAAAAATAGAATCTCTGTTGAAAATGGCAAAAATCGAATTTCTGTTAAGCTCTATACATCTCTATTCATATTACATCAGTCTAAAACAACAACAACGATAACAAAAAAAAAAAAGAAAGAAAAGAAACAGCATTAAAAATACATATTAAAATTGATAAACTACAAAGTGATTGTCTAATCAGCCGAAAAGCTAAAGAATACATATAAATTATGCGTATGTAGATTTGTGCTTATAATAAAATGCATTTAATGTAAATTGTAGAGTAAAAGAAAAGCGGAAATCGTAACAACAAAATCTGCAGCAGCATCAACCTACAGCCATACTTTGAATAAATATTATAATACAGACATATGGATATATCCACATCCACACACACATATATATATGTATATATGCATGCATGTGCAACCATTAAAAGATGAGTGAAGTAAGCTAACTTTTACACTCTTATCAATTAATTAATTTATGTCAATCTACGATGCCGTTCACTTACCTTTAAACTTAACGTTTGCTTTGAATGAACATCGTTGTAGATTAAGATGTTTTCTTTCATATTAAATGATTCTCTAACGCCTAAATGATAGGATAATGAACGTTGTTGCGTTTGGATGCTCAAATCAATAATAGCAACATCGGCATTATAAAATGTTTCCAATTTTTTCGTTTCGCCAAAATCCAACTTGTCGAACTAAAATAAATAAAAAAAGGTTTCGTTTATTTTTCTCATCTCTTCATTCTCTCCTCCTCTACAACAGTCTAAGCATAATTCAGAGTCACGAGTTTTACTGCGCAAAAGATGTAAGATTGTTTTAACGCCTTGATCAACCCAACCAGGGAACTGGTCTCAGCTTTGACCAATATTGACCAATATTGACTACATATTGAGTTTCTGTTCAGGGAGTTTGGAATGCGAAACAAATTTACCGTTGAAACACTTTAGCTGCGGAATCTATGCATAGACGTAGTAGATTTGTATTCCTTTATAAAATTAAAAATAATATAAATAAGAGGATTACGTACTTGGACGCGTTGAAAATTTGCTCCAACTGATTGTACGGCTTGCTGTATTTCTTCTAAAGCATTTTCACGATCTTGTAAATGCTCACCTATCTTTATAGATAAAAAAATCTTATTTGTATTTATTTATATCCATTATTATTAGTTTTGGGGCCTGTGTGTATTTTGTTGTTGCACTTTTGACACAATCACGGCAGTGAAACTTTACCTGGGTATCTATTACGCCGACCACTGTTAATGTTAATTGTTGAGCATTCCATTGATGTTGTTGCTGCTGTTGCTGCGGCTGTTGTGATTTGGCGACCACAGTATTATTTGCCATAATTGTTGTTGCTCTTCTTTAACGAAACGTATGTGTGCGCAAATATTCACCGTAAGAATCTTTTCTTCTACTTCTGCCTCCAGCATCACTATTACCACTTTTACTAGCCCGTAAAAAATTTATAATAAGTAATTTGGATAATTTTTTTTTCATTTTAAGCAAAAGAAAATTTTTCAAAAGTTTAACGAGAATTTTCTAAAATTTTTATAAGAACACATTATCACTTTTATTTAACACTAACTTGTTAATTAATTTGTGCGTTAAAAAATAGTAATTAACATAATTCCTTTTAAAATTTTCTGTTTTAGAAAATTTCTTTTCGCAAGAATACTGAAAACTATGTAACTCTTGCTCTCTTTCTCTAAGCACCTGTAAAATGTCAATTTTTCACAAACAGTTGTAAGATGTGTTTGTTAAGAGAATAACAAATTGTTTTACAGAAAGCGAATGCAATGAAAATGAAACAATTTAAAAGTAATAAGCTTGAAAATTTTCAGGTTTTTTATATATCAAAAAAAAAAAAAAAATGTATAGAGATAATATATAATTGTATTACTATTATTATTGTTATTATTATCAAAAAATTCTTAAAGTAAAGAAACATAACCACCGGCAACTAATGGGCAAAAAATCATGTAATGTTATGAAAAATATTTATATATACGTTAGATATGTATTTTGTAAATAAATTTGCAAAGTATGGATTTGATGGGTGCCGAAAAACTGAGATCATATGGTCACCCGCATTGAAAACTCTACTACGCTTGAGATTTGAATTCGCGACCATTGAGTTGTTAGTCACGATCCTCTGCCTACTCGGTCACTCAAGATAATTTTTAAAAAATATATATGCGCATCTATTTGAGAGGAGCGTTAAATCATATTTATCTATCAACTTTAAAAGTCCTTTTTTCATTCCATTGCAGTTAAGAATCTTCTCGTAAGGTTCGGCTGTTTAAATTCTATCAGTTCGCGGGGCGTCGGATTTGTCAACACGTACATAAGCATGGCTTTACGCCACCAAGCAAAAGTTGTTGAGGTATAGTGAAAACACGCAGATACACCCAAACGCTTGATTGGTCCTCGACGTGGTGCTTGGAAACCCAACACAGTCTATATGTCTACATACGCATCGGAAACGTTAAACAATACTATAACATATTTGTACACGTAAGATAAGTGAGATTTCTGATTAACTAAAGTTTAAGAGATTTAAAAACGAAGCATTGACTATGATCTCCAAGATACTGATTACTTTATAGATTGATTATTTTTAAAGGTGGGCTTATAGAGTAAAAATTTTAAACTTGTACGTTATTATTTCAACTGTCTTTCTAAAATAAACCTCAGTTGGAATGCTCTTTCAATTATAGAAAATTCTAAATTGTCTACAAACAAAATTTCAACAAATCGCGGCCACCTCTAATGCTATCGAGAACACTATTTAAAACGTTATATAACTGCTTAATGTAAACAAAAATGAGAACAACAGAATAGACACAATGCTATGTTTACAACAACAAAATATGCGCGGTATAGCAACAAAATATGTGTCGTCTTATTTTTGAAGTATTCTCACAGTCATATTCTCAACGGTCTGGCAACATTAAGTATGCTTGTTGTATTAAAGTAAACAAAATATACGAAGAGGGCATATAAAAACAACAAAGAGCACAATTTTTTTCCAACTTTTAAAAAATTTTTCCAACTTTTAACCAAAATATACGAAGAGGGCATATAAAAACTACGAAGAGCACAATTTTTTTCCAACTTTTAAGAAATTTTTGTTTACTTTAATACAACAAGCATACTTAATGCTGCTAGACAAACAAACTACATACACACCAACCAAAATCTTTTTGTTATTGTAAAATTTTGAAAAATTGCTCTGGGAAAAGATTTCTTGTTATTGTAAAATTTGTCTGAAAAGCAGGGAAAGAGAGAGAGAGAGAGAAAGGAAGAAATAGAGAAGAGAGAATCACTACTTTTTAACAATAGTTTATAATATGAAGCGTTTTCTCGATTTTTTAGTTGCTTTGTCTCTTCGAACTTTTTCTGATAGTAAAATTTACTTTTTCGTACATTTCTTATGAATGATTTTTTCGACTTTCCTGAGAGTAAAATTCTACTTTCTGAAAGTAAGATTTATTTTCCCATACATTTCTTATTAATACACTTTTTTGACTTTCCTGAGAGTAAAATTCTACTTTTTGAGAGTAAGATTTATTTTCCCGTGCATTTCGGCTCTGCCGAGAATGAAATTTTTTTCCTTGGGCTTTTTTTACTACTTGTTTTTTTTTTTAGTGTAAACAAATCATTATTTTTTAATAATTTCACACATTAAGTTAATAAGAAGAAATTTAATGGGAAAACAATGAAATTTTTTATAAAAATATAAACTTAAGAAAATTAGGTGATATTAGAAATTTTTTTTAAGTTAAATTTATAATTAGTTCCTAAACTTGAAAGTAAATTTATTAAATAAAATGAAATTAAACCGAATTCATAAACAAACTCCTGCAGTAACTAAAACAGAAACAGGGATAGGAGCTGCTGTAGTAGCCGGAAGTAAAGAAGAAAACGGAATTTGAGCCGTTACACAAAAGTAATAATTTGCATATTATTTTCAATTGCGGTGACTTAATGTGACCAGAATGCAAGGTTCTAAAATATAATTTTGAAAAGAGATCTTTTTCCAACCGATTTAGTTTTATTATATTTGCAACTTCTGACTATGCATTCTCTCGTGCCCACCATCACGCCATATAACAGAGAATCATATCTTGAGAATAATAATAAAAATGATAATTTTGTTTATTTATTTAGTTATACATAAAACCCAACTAAAATGAATTAACTGTCGAATTCAATTGACTCTTAGAAGTAAATCTTACACTAATTATTATTAAAACCCAGTAAAAAGTTTATAAGGAGATGGAAAGAAAGGAAAAAAGAATTAAAAATTCGTGTAAATAAATGAGAAAAAGAAAAAATAGCACACAACCCGTACAGATCCAAGTTGCAAGTCAACATGCAAAAGCTTGGCAACCGATAACAGTAAACAAAATCAGTTAATTTTCGAATCACAATGAGATGTTAAGATTAGTTTAAAAATTAGTTTAAATACGGCATATACAAATCGAGCGTATTAAGCAAAGTGGCTTTGACAGACTATAAAGAATCCGACATTCAGATTAAGTGATAGAAATCATTTAGGTTAACTTTGAAAGGGTTAAACAGCTCATAATTATATATGCGTTGACTAAATTTTACGAAGATAAAGTTCGTAGAGAAGCGATTAGGGTCAATAAAGTTTATTTCAAGTAATGTGGGCGGATCGATAGAAAGAGAGAAAAGTGGATCCCAATCCAATAAATAAAATAGGTACTAAAAATCATTTTTCACAAAAATGTTAAACGTAATAAAAGAAAATATTTTTACTTGTTTAATCATATGTGTAAGGATCAGATGGTTCAGATGTTATGGTTAATAAATAATTATAAATTTCTAATTAAAATTAATTTAAATTAATGAAATAAAATAAAGTTCTTCTCTTTTCAAATTTGAAATAAATAAATGCAGGTATGGCAGGTATGACAGGTATGTTTAAGGCCAGATGTTTTGTTTTTCTACTACCTTTATTTTACTACTCTGTGCAATTAGTGCGCTCTGCGTCTGCTGTTTTGTGTGTGCCATGAGTTGTGCGAAATCTCTTATTTTTCTCTTATTTATTTTCTTTTCGAGTTTTTAGGTATAAAAGCATTTTTTAATAAATTCACTCTCAGTTATTTGACGTGAATTTCTTGCCGCGAGTGCTTGTGGGTATCTGATAGATACTTTTGTGCATTTTTTTATCGCGTATGCGAAATAATATTTAATAAAGCGTTTAGCAGCACAAATAAATTAAAGATTAGAAAATTTTATCATTAACTGTGAGTTAATAGTCGGCTTAGAAAAAGAAAAACCTGTATTCTGTGAAAAGAAGGATACGGGCTTTGCCTTGATTTTTTATTAAAAAAAGAAAAAAAAGTTTAGTGTTTCGCGTAAAGTGTAAAGAAAATATCAAGTGTTTAATAAAAGAAAATCAAATCGTCATAAATTTGCAAGTAAATAAATAAAAAAGTTAAGTAAAAGAATAAAAAAAGAGGTCAAAGGAAGCTCCAGTTATTGCCTTTTTTTCGTTTGTTTTTTGTAAAAGCAAAATTTACAGCATTTGTTTTGTAAATGCAAATGTGTGCGTGTGTCTGCGCGTTTGCATAGCTGCACATACACGGAAAATCTGAAGTACAGATACACATACCTATATAAGCGTATGCGAATGTAGTGATTTTTTTTTTGGTTTTTTTTTCGAGCTAATTTTTGTAAGAATCCTGGAAAATTACAAGCTACAAGAGTAATTAAATAAAAAAAAAACAAATACAAAAACACAAAATGGGTCTTAATGGATGTTGTTCGTGTGTCAAATTTTTAATGATCCTCATTAATATATTATTTTGGGTAAGTCTGGGAGAAATATCTATTGCTTAGTTGTTTAGTAAAAGTATACATAATAAGAAGTTTTTTCTTTTTTTGTTTTTTTTTCTTCCCCAACTCTCTCATTTCTTTTCACCTAAACTCTGTTTGCTCTCTGTACTTTACTTTCTCGCGTACTCTTCCCTTTTTTTTTATATTCATAAATAAAAATTTTATAATATATATCTTTACTATTCTGTGTGTATGTGTGTATGTGTGCGTGTGTGTGTGTGTTACGCCTGACTAAAGCCTTTGTAGGCATTTTTTGCTTCCTCTAAACTATTTCTTCTTCGTCGGGCTTGTACTTCAACTTTGCAAATCTGTCTCTCAGTCTTTCCCGTTCTCTCTCTTGCTCTTCCTTTGGTTTTTATGCAGGCATATTTTAATGCACTCCCACTCTTCTATATGTATACACAATTCAACATGAACATACAAATTGTGCTTTACATGACAGTGATCGCCAATCTTTTGGACGACAAACATAATACGAATTTGAATGAATTTGTTGATCATTGATATGAACTATTTTTGGGGGATGCCTTCACTTTGTCAAAACGTTTACATCATCTAGAAAAAGCTTTAGAGTCACCATAAAGTATATGTACTCTTGATCAGCATCAAATAGTAAACCGCATTGGCAAGGGAGCCCAGATATGACGACATTTCTTGGTCGCACTTCTTAGATACTGGGCTGCCTCATAGCCTAGCTCGTGCTTCGAGTAATGTTTGGTGCTAATAAAATGCATTCGTTGCTCATTTTTATTTAATAATAACTATAGCCTGAATGCTTCCATATCGGAAAACAAATCAAAAGCTTTTCCATTCACAATCAACCTTCACTATTTTCATATATATATAGCCATGAGATCATATCTTTTTTGATAATAACTACTAAATTACATCGAACTCTTTTTTATACGGTCTTTTTTAAACGATTTTGAAACAAGACTGACAAGAGAATAAATATAATTTTTACACGAACATCTTGTTCCAGCACGATTCTCCAAAAGAATTGCTTTTTTAATTCTAATTTTGACAGAAGAAGAAGTCCATCGATTTATATCCACACATATGCCAGTGACTTGGTCTGCTGAGGGCTGCGGGCAGAATTTTATGATCATTTATCGTTTGAATCGAATCCGACAGTTGCGCTAGACATATCTGTTCTATATATTCATGTTAACATTGTTGGTCCAGTTCATACTAAATGTTCACGCTTGTGATCAAGTACCGATGAATAGTTGTGGACTTGATTTTTATTCCTAAGTTTACTATGTATGCAGTTTAATCTTTTCTTTTACAAAACAACGTATGTAAGGTAGATTTTATTATTAATTTTTTTTACACGATAAAATTTGGGTTTTTTTTTCATTTTATACCATTTTTAAAGGTGTGGAAAATATTCACAAATTGTATGTACTGTATGTATTGTATGTACTTTTTATGCACGATTTTGTTTTTTGTTTGCCAGGTTTTCTAAGAAACATATTTACGGTGCAAAAAAAGAGCTACGTGTGTATTATAAGTGACTTTGAAGGTCATTGCAACCTTTTTCTCGCCCTGCCATCATAACATTATCTTTCTTTTCATTCTGTATACGATTTAATTAATTAATTTAATTAATTTGGTTGTTTTTTTTTTCGTTGCGGGTTTTAAAAAAATGTTCTCACAGATCAGCGATTCGCAATCGCTGATAGATAGATAGTAATAAGGCGAGTGAATGATTCTTCTTGCTTTTCGCATTGCAATTAAGCGGATATGTGTGCGGTTGGTAGTATTTATTGTCTTTTCTTGTTTTTTTTCGATAAAATTTCTATGTTAAAGAAAAGTTTCCCACCATCATGTATGTATACGCATATACATATATGAATAAACACACACACACACACACACACACACACACACACACACACACACAATATATATATATATATATATATATATATACGTACATATATATACATATATGATGTATTCGTAATATGTGCATATATACATACATATTTATATATGTATTATATTCGTCTGTTCTATTGACATCTTTTTTTACTTTTTATTATTATTTGTCTCTTACAAGTTTGTCTGTATTTGCTTACTATTATTACAATACGTCCTTATGACTTTTACGCTTGTTATCTTTGCGCCAGTTGTACACAAAACAATAAAAAAAAGCAAAAAAAAAAACAGAGAAGCGTAGAGTATAGATGACATAAAAACTTAATGCCTAAACATGCACATGCGAACATACGCTCAACTAATTGAAAAGTTCATAGAGGGATAAAGCATCGATTGCTACCTTTTTTTTTTGGGGGAGGCGGGAGAAATAACATACGATAAATAATATACGATAACTGAGTAGTAATTACACTGCAATTGCTTGAAGCGAAATTCGATGCATTCCATAGCCATAAGGCTATGGATGCCAGATGTGAAATTTTGCTAAGGTTTGGATCACTGCAACTGTAAACGAATAAATCGTATTTTGAAAATCGTTTTAAACGCGCTTCAGTAAAATGATTTGGAATAAAATCTTCTCATCTGGATTAGTTGCACAAATTTTGAACATATGTTTTGGACCTAAGGTTAAAATGGATGACATAGGACATAGGTCGGCAAGCTTTTTCTTTTGGCCGCTAAAGAGACGTTTGGTTCAGAGATAGTTTTACAGGCATTTAGCAGATAATAAGATATATTTTAGTACAAACATAGTTGAATGAATTTTATTTATGAACGTCTTCGTCGATGTTAATGGCTGCCCTGAGGTTGAATTTGTGATGATTTTTATATATTATACTTTACTTTCGGAACTAAAGTGGGTCAGTTGAATTTATCAAATGGGTTAGTCGGTGACGCGCGGGTCTTAGGTGTCCGACCTCTGATATAAACCATGCCGGCTCGATCAACGAACTGAAGTTCTCCAATTAGCAAACAATTTTACATGAGGTTGAGTCATAAATAACTTTCCATGCAGGTAGGTATTTGTCCAATATAAGTCACCGAAACAAACGAGTATGACCCGCGGGTCTTAGATTGCCGACCTCTGATATAAAGCATGCCAGATCGATCAATGAACTGAAGTTCTGCAATTAGCAAAACATTTTACGCTAGATCGAGCCATAAACATTTTCCGACGCAGGTAGGTATTTGTCCAAGATGTGTCGCCGAAACAATCGAGTATGCTCCACGGATCTTAATCGAGGCAATAGTGCTAAGGCGGCAGATGAAGGTGAAAGACTGACAATTGATCGGCCAGTTAGAAATTGGTTTGTGAAATTCCGGCCTTCCGTCCGCCGTACCGACTTTGCCGGAAATGTGTGAATAAAAAGAAGGAAGCTACTTGTGACTCGATCTAATAGTATCGGGTTTTTGGAATAGAAAACATATCTTCTTCCTTTTGCATTAAGAAAAAAAAAGGTTGTAAGTGCAGGTCCATTTAAGAAAATGGGCAAAGTCGTGATATTTGATTTGTTTTTTTTTTTTTTGTAATATACGAAGTCACTTAGAGAGCATTCCCTATGAAGAAGTGAAAAAGGGAAAAAAGATAGGAAGATGGCCGCAGTTGGAATGGATGTATGTCTGTTACGCCTTGGTCAATTAAGCTACGACTAAAGTAAACTTTTCCGTGCGCTACTCTGAGATATATCGTCATAAAAACTTTAGCTTACCAGAATGGCTAAACGCCGTTATTTTAGGGAAACGTTGTTGCTCTATGAAATATCTAGGACAAGTTGGGAAGGTCCAAACCATGGGACATTGATATTACTCATAGGAAAAATGTATGTATAACTTTTGCCAGCAACCTTAGTTGAGAAAGCTGATTAGAATTGATTAAGGAGTGCGGTTGTTTCAAAAACCGAAAAGGGACTGTCTTCAAATTTATTTAGAAAAAAATTGAACGACAAGACAACTCGCGTAGTAAACGTCTGCTTCGCATGCAATGACAAAACTCAAACTAGTTGAGCTTGCACAAATGCGAAAGGACGATCTGATCATGATTCATGATGCTCGGTCACTGATCATGATCACTTCGGTTGTTTTAATAGCTAGCCTAGTGGGTGTGCCTTTTGCACTCGTTGAGGACTCGCTCGAGTGAACACTGATTTCGTAGTCGCACTTCTTATCTGTTCCGCTACTCGTGCGGGTCATAGTAAGGAATCTTTCAAAGTTTGAAAATTAAAACATAACTCAAGGGTCAGCAACCTTTTTTTTGCCCGAGGGCCAAAATCAACCAAAATGTGAGTATTAAAGAGACATTTGGTTCAGAGATATTTTCGTATTAAAGCAACCTTTTAGTAAATAAAAAAAAAAATATTTTATTAGGAAAATAATTACAATCGTTCTCTTCGATATCAACGGCTCCCATGAGGTTAATGTTTTATAATTTATTTTTATATGTTGTACTTCCTTTTCGGAACTAAAGTGGACCACTTGAAATAATCAAATGAGTCACATGGGTCATAGGTGGCCGACCCCTGGCTAACTTATACCAGTCCTAGTAGACTTTCAATCTATAAGAAATGTATTTACGCTGAGATTATGGTGTGAAATAAAATAATTCTGCGAATTTTTCAATTAGTCATTCATATGAAGAACGCAAAAAAAAAACAATCTTTTTACACACGTACGGAAGCTTGCAATGCATTTGTAACAACAAAAAAACACTATCAAGTCTTTCTCATCGAGTAGATACGTATGTGTGTGTAACTGTTAAACAAGACGCGCAAAAACTCTATAAGAAGTAGCATAAAACATTGCATGCAATATTTTTTTTATTGTTGTTGTTTGTCTTTGAAGATTTTATGGAAAGTAAAAACAAAACAACAAAATATTAAGAAAAAAAAAAAAAAACAGGAGGAGAGAGAAAAAATTACCAACACATGGGAAAATCTATTGTTAAGTTTCAAAACCAAATTAAAGAAAGATGTGCAACGAGATAAAAAAAAAAAGGAATAAAAAGAAAAGAAAAATAAATACACACCGCAATAGGGCATTACCACTAGTAGTAAACGTCATTATCACGTTTCACGGTGCATCATCGTATTTGCATTTCCTTTAAAAAGAAGAAGCATTAAATAATGATGGCGAGTAAAACGGAAGGCATTATTATCTCAGACAACGTAAATTGAAATGCAGGATAGAGTTACAGTTCAGAGAGGGAGAGAGAGAGTTAAAGAGATAGATAGATAGAGAGAGAGAGAGAGAGAGGGAGAGAGAAAGTAAACGACAGCAGACGAAAAGGTGAAAAATTTAAATTAAAAAACTTTACTGCAGTACATATATAAGTAACTAAAACCAACTGAGATAATTAGAATATATTTACATACATACATACATCTACATAGAACGCTTCATTTGAATGATTTTTTATGAGTTTCAACTAAATTGTCTTTATTTTTGCTTTTAAAGCAGGTTCGAGTTTGTATTTCATTACACACACACTCTCCTTCGCTCCCTCTCTTTCTCACACATTTCAATCAATAAGCAACAACAAAACCATGCATTACTTAAACGTATGCCATCATTAATTTAAAAGTAAAAAAAAAAAAAAATGAAAATTTGAAATTTCCATCCTTTTCGTCTAAGGGCGTTGACTTTGACTGAATCATTACTCAGATCAATAGAAATGCGCTGAAATAATGATGATAACTAAATTTGCTATACCGGAGGATGACAGCTCAACTCTTGCAGGCCAATAAGTCTTGTATCCAGCCTTCTAATTCAACATAGAAACCAAAATAAAACTGTATAAAACTGTTGTAATGTGATCCCTAAATTATAGGGACCGTCTCATGCCTAGACTTATTGGCAAATTAAGAGACGGACAGACTTGGTGCTTATGAAGCCGAGCAGCGTAGGTGTAACTAATACACCGAGCAATACTGGGAATCTTCCCAAGCGTGGATAGCATACAGGGTGTACCCATATCAATAGAAATTCTATCACATGGGCATCAAAATTTATTACCTGGCGATCCTGCAACCGATCCTGCAACCGATCCTGCGATCGATCCTGAAAGGCAGTCAAAATTTCTAATCCCGCTAGACTGCAGCTACGAAGCACTTCAGGCCAGTATAGTACCCTGGACATCATTCGTTTGGATTTCGCCAATACATGGCGTACGTGAACAAAATCCATGCATCCAATCCAATGCATTCGAAAATAAACAGGAGTGTTCAGCAGCTTTCCTCGACGTAAAACAAGCCTTTGGTAGAGTTTCACATCCAGGAGGTTTTTTCTTTAAATTAAAAGAGTATCTACGCCCTTCTTTCATCTGGTTCTTCGTTAATTTTTTTTTTTCAAAGTAAATAACAAAATATCAGATGTCTCTGAACTCGACGCAGCAGGTAACGCCCTATGCTCTACATTACTTTCTCGTCAGCTTATGCTTTTGGCTGAGGATGTCACTGTCGCTCCATATGACTATGATACGAGTACGAAGCTTCATCTCTTATTCAAACATCCCTTCATAAGATCTCAATATGACTAAAGAAAGAAATGCTGTGCATGCTTCAATGGTGAGAAATCCACGCTTGATGCATTTGCTTTAAAAAAAACGTGATTATCCTCCTCCTACATCTTTTAATAGCCTCTCAATTCTTGAATCAAACTGTACTAGATGCCTGGGCCTGCATATATACCGAAGACTGACGTGGATTCAACCATATGAAAACTCTCTATATAAAGCAGTAGGCGTGGCTGATTTTTTCTATTTCCAAAATAAAACTTTTGTCGCATAGGCGTGTGGGCTTTATAGGCGTGTCTTTGGAAAAGCTTAAGTCGCTTCCCAATTCTTTTGCAAATTTATAAACGATATCTTCATTTCCACCAGCGAGGAAATGTTTACCACAGGTACTACTCAGTTAGGCAGGCAGACAGATAGACAGACGAACATATGTAGATGAATTTCAAATTTAAAACTGACCAATAATTTATATACTTTATGGGGGTTTTGAAGCTTGTTTCTGCCCCTTACAAAGGTATTAAAACAAAATCAAATTTTGAATGCGTGGGCGTGGCCATTTTTGTACAGATACTACAGATGTAGCATTATACAGATAGTCAGACGGACATGCTTAGATCGACTTAGAGTTTGATGCTGATCGAGAGTATACATGCTTTGCGGGGTCTCTGATAGTTCCTTCTTTGTGTTGCAAATGTTTTCACACAACGAGTATACTCTTCATCCTACGGTGATGGGGATAAAAAATCATTTTCTGAATCGATGTAAGCATGGCACAATTTTGGAATGTATGATGTAAACAATTTGGAGCTAAGGGGCCGACATTGTGAACTCGATCCCATATAACCATTTCTATGGAAGTTAAGCTTTTTATGAGGGAAAATTGTCTCATTTTTAATATTTAATAGTGCGAAGTGGTACATAAAAGTGCCAAGTTTGGATCAAGTAGGTCTATTTCATGTATGTATGCCTAAGACTTTATAGGACAAAAAGATATATTTTTTGATATTTTATTATCAAAATCGGTTCAGAATAATAATGTAACATAAAAATTAAAGGTATCAGATCATTTGGTTTCATTTTTCAGACCACGCCCTCCGTAAAGCGATTCATTAAGAATAAGGCTTTGTAAGGCGATAAAGTCTAAATTTTTTCGTACTTTCTAACCAAAATAAATCAATCATAATAAGGTCTTCGATAAGAAAATTAATTTTATTAAATCTATACCAAGTCAATTTTGGGCCCTCTCCCATGCAAAGGCAGACATAAAAAGTATCTTTTTAGAAGCAAGCAAGGTATAACAGTCTGTTTTTTATCACGGAAGTGAGGGACGAACTTCTTCTTTCTTATGACTTACAGCACTTGTGCTACAGGAGTATACTACGTTTGGGCGGATGTATGCAACGCAAAGAAGGACTTGAAGAACTATTATTATGCTGATCGATTCACAGTCACAGTCAGTCACCTTCTGAACTCTTGTCTGTCCGGCTGTCCATTTTGTTTTCTTGTGTTCAACGCAATTTTTGAGATAATTGGATGAAATCGTTTTGTCCCAAAGATGAACGTTATTGGATCGGACCACTTTTCGAAAGGGTGGCTTACTCTCAAGAGTCATTATATGAATAATTGTAAGGCGGTGTCTCTACTTGTTTTAATGCATAAAAGTTTAGCATTGACTAATGGATCTTCACTGAAATGTACGATAGACTTATTCTTTCTATAATTTTAGAAAAGTTCCTTCACATATCTCTATCTAAGCGAAAGCATACCGTAAGTAATAAGAAAAAAAATTGCTTTGATAAAGAAATACAAGAAATCAAAATATCAAGAGATCAATATAGTGAGTGAGTACACACATCATGAATACGTAATTAATTGGGGAATATATTATGTATTATATATATATATATATATATGTATGTATATATACATCTATATACAATAACAATTACGACACTATGTCTATATATGTAGGTAAACATTGTTGTGCAATATTTTTGGTCACGTTCTGCCGCGTATTCTTTTTTTTCATTTTTTAATTTTTTTTGTTCTTTTTACTTTTGTTTTTTTTGAGAAAATTATTAAAATATAATGAAAATCTCATGGTAATGCCATGTGTGGCGTATAAAAACATGCATGCATATGTACATATATGTATGTACATCATATGTGTATGTCGTTGTTGTATCAAAAAATAAATTTTGACTAATCTTTGAAATAAATGAATGAATTCATTTATTTTTAAATTTTCACAATCATCGGGTACGCAAATCTTATAAATTATGCATCTTCTTGTTCAGAGCTTCAGAGTTTTTAGTTAAGCAAATTTAACTGCTAATCAAAAATCAAAGTCAAACAAATTAAACCTTAACCGCCTCATAGGTTCAGTTAGGAAGCAAAGTAAAACAAAGATAAACGAAAGAAAAGAATATCGTTTCGCGAGTACTCTCATGTCTTCATTTTCTTCTTACAAAATTAAAAAATTTTTCTTTGCTTTAAACATTTTCTCTACTTGTGATGACCATAAGACTATTTTGTCCCTTTCTTGCCTTTTTTTTTGAGAATCTTTTAGGATAAAAGCAAATTTAGCGGAATAATAATATTCGAGAAGATTGTGTTAAGCATTTACAAAAGTATTAAAAGACAACCAAGCCAGAAAGCTGGGACCGAACTTCGTATTACCCACCACCATTAAAATCTTTGGCGTCCCATGTTTTCATTTATTGTCATAAAAAGGTGAATGGGATAAAATTTATCCTTTACCTTTTGCTGGCTTAAAACTATTCTTAGGAAAAATTAATCTACTACATCGTGACGCCCACCATAAATAATTTCGAATTAACACGCTTAGCTTTTCATATTCTACTCTCCATGCCCTTTTATTTGATATCCATATCGATGGTACTATTAAGAACAAATTCATTAACCGCGTCGTGAGGACCACCATAAATAATTTCGAACTAACACGCTTAGCTTTTCATATTCTACTCTCCGTGCCCTTTTATTTGATACCCGTATCGATGGTACTATTAACAAAAAATTTATTAACTATGTCGTGAGGTCCACCACAGTTATTTTAGGATTAAGCTATTACAGGATAAGTTGTGCACGTTTGAATGTAAAAAAAAAACCGGTAAGGAAATTATATTTGTATCTCTTGTGCACTTCTTCACACGATATTATAAAAAATAAGAAAAAAGCAAAGGTGTGAAGTTGTATTTAAATATAACTAGCAAAGACACAAACCAATTTTTTTTACAGAGCTCTGTTAAACGAGGTCTCGAAGGGATTTAAGGCAAAATACAGTTAAAATGCAACTTTTCGAGAATTTTATTACAAAATAAAAAATAAAAATAATTAATACTTGAAAGGACAGTATTTCTACACTATGTCATGGATAAAGTTGATAAAGCGAAAGTTTGCTTAGCTACTGCGGACAAACCATGCCCTGTGAAAGAATGAACTAACATAGCGTGAATCCTCCATTAATAGCCTTTCCAACGATGCGCAGGTTATATTAAGCTTCGCTCGGAGAATTTTTTTACGGGATTTCGAAAAAAAGTCTTCCAGTTAACCAACTGTTTCTCCACATCCCAATATCTATTAATTTGGCATAAAAGAAATATTTTTTTCTAAAAAATTTACAGCTGTTTTTCTTCATAAGTTAATGAAAAAAAAAAATAAATAAATAAAAAAAATAAAAAAAATGAATTTTCTAAAAATGCACAGATTGGCTTCCCCTCGCAGTAAATGATAAAAATTTCACCATTTCCTCACAATGGCTTATCATTCGTATGACTATTTAAGAAAGAATTATTTAGTGAGTAATTAACTTTTTGATTAACGCGCTTTATCTCACACTTACTTAGCAAAGGAAAACAAATGCAAGAATGATGTGCCAGATCTGATATGATGAGAAAATAAGAAAAGAAAACATACCCTTTCCACTCTACTTTCATAGTAATGCATAAATGTTGGTTCAACGGAATTCTTTCAGCAATTATCCCAATAAAAGTCGAACTAATAGCTCGCTGGAGGATGTTATGTAATTAAGTTACTCTGTAAAATGCTTTTTTTTTTCCTTCTGTTAACTATTAGAAAATTGAACAATTTTCCGCAAAAGTATAAAACAACAGCAACAACAACAATAAAGAAGTTTCGTTGCATTTTGAACGATTTTTTAATGGCTATCGTGGGCGAAATAGGATAGATATGCAACATGGAACAAAGATTTGAACTATTCAATATATACATATATATATATATATATATATATATGTATGCAAAGTATTTTTTACAACTTGGCAGTACTTCACATATACATAGATAGGGGGACCGCATAAAAAAAATATTCAGAAACTTCGTAAATACTTAAGAAAATTAACTTTTCCCAGCGTAAGAACACTGTTTTGGTGGAGTGAAGAGATGGACCGTATAAAAAAAGTCTTATTTAGAAAATATGCCAAAATTTTATGAAAGAGCGGGAGAGTGTTTTTTAAACAAAATAAATATATTAATGTACGTCACATAGATTTTATGCAACTTGCCAGCACTTTTCAGGTGCTTAGATAGGGGGACCGCATAAAAAAAATATTCAGAAACTTCGTAAATACTTAAGAAAATTAACTTTTCACAGAGTAAGAGAGAACACCTTTTTTGTACGATGAAGAGATGGACCGTATAAAAAAAGTCTCATTTAGAAAATATGCCAAAGCTTTACGAAAGAGCGAAAGATTGTTCTTCAAACAAAATAAATAATTAAACTTTTTTCTTTTAACTTAATTCAATCCTGTTCGTCGTAGCCAAAGCACACAAATTCTGAAATGATCGATTGATTCAAAATTGTTTTTTTCACTTGTTTTCGTATTAAAGTTGACTTAGCCTTGCGTTATCAAGCACTCAGTGGTAAGTTGTCCCGATGATGTTCGTTGTATGTTCGGCGCATGTAAACATCGTGATAGTTAGATATACACGATAGAAGCTGTTTTTGGAATCCTTACCTTTACTTTAAGGAAATACTTTTCAAATTTGCTGCAAAGCTGGGGTACTCCCTGTACATATATTATTACTTTTCCTTGTCCGTTTTCATGATTTCTTACACTATAAATAGTTTTACCATCATATAATAAAAATTAAAAATATTCATATTATTTTTAATCACATTCGTATGCCGCATAAAAAAAATCGCGTAAAAAACTTGGCTGAAAAACATGTTAGACTGCATACACAGGGTCGCAATCGCATAAAAAAACCGCGACCAAAAATAGGTTGCATTCTATATGAACAGTCGCATGCAAAATTCTTCTTCTTTTTTCCTTTTCTTTTTCCTCTCAACGGCAGTATAAAACATTATTTACCTATATATCAAAATGCACCTTTTACACATCTTGGCAGCACTTAATAGGTTATTACCTAAGGAGGACCAAGGGAAAGGGATTGTTTTTTCGCTCTGCTCTATTTGTAGAGAAGACTTTTGCGATGATTATCACTTCACCTAAGGACATATTCAGATCGTGTTCCATCTTAATCTTAATAGACTGTGACTGTGTGCGAGCTATAAGATCAACTTGGTTTAGTTTTCATATGTAAGCGCGATTTCAAGAAACGCATTGACAGACGGACAAAGCCAAGGTAAAGTTGATTGCAATTTTCGTGCATACAATACATATGTTATGTACATATACATATATATATATATATATATATACACATATATATATATATATATATATATATATACTA
>CCAG010000039.1:0-35453 GCA_001077435.1 Glossina morsitans morsitans | reverse complement strand
TATCTTTTAAAAGGTACATTATAAATATTTGACAAATCTAATAAGCCTCTTGTAGTGAGTACATATGTATAAATAAAAAATTAAATTTGGAATTTTTATACGGTTTGGATTCTATCCAACAGTGCGAGTTCTGCTTTTTGTAGATATAGACAAAAATATGTTCACGTCATATGTGCACAGCACGTATATGTTGAAGACAAATATTTAACATTGAAATGATTTTAGACTCATAACATATATATGAATAGATAGTAAATTTTAGACGTAAGTAAATGGTTTGGTCAACAAACAGATGTAAACAAAAATATTCAGTCATTTTTTGCCTTCTTTTTTGTTATAAAAAGCTTTCGCTTTGGGAAGAAATGCAAGTGAAAGGCGAAGACATTTTAATATTTTAGAGAAATTTTTCGTCTACATGTACGTACACAAGATGGATGAATCAATCCATTTCTATGTTATAACCTACTGAGCGAACATTTTCTCTGACCTCTGTAAATACATATGTAACATGAAGCTTATAATAAAGAAAAATGTTCTTTTTTTTTCCTTTTTCTGCCTTCCATGACAATTTCAAACCTTGCTCGCGTCAATCGGTCAATTGTTGCTATTACAAAAAGAAAGAAGCAAAAAGAAAAAGAGAAAACAACTTTATTTGACACAGTTTAGGAAGTTTGATGTACAACCGTTACAATTGCATTGGCTTGCAATCAATTTCACAACTATTGTGTCACTTATGTATTTCGGCCGGTATATGAAAATAATTTGTGTGCATACTTTTATACTCATCACTGTCAGATGAGGGTATTTTGCTTTTTCATATATATGAGACCCTAGAAAGTACATATATTCTTGATTAGCGTGAAATTCTGAGTTGATTTAGCCATGTCTGTTCGTCCGTGTACCTGTGTTTTGGCATGCTCCTGTTCGCAAAAATGAAGATATCAACTGCAAATTTGGTAGATACATTGGAAGTTTCTGCACGTAGGCTGGTATTGAAAATGGATCAAATCCGTTGGAACGGCGGCGTGCAGTGAAGCATAAACTGAATGCAACTCCGTTTTTTTTAACAAAAATTTTTGAAATATTGCTCGTTACTCCGAAATTATAAAAGTTAGAAGGCTGAAATTTTCTACATTTACTTTACGAAGCACTCTACTCCTTATCTGCAAAAATGGAAAAAATCCGCCACGCCCACACAAAGTAATTAGTTAATAAATTTTGTTTTTTTTTTCACTTCTTTGAGGTTTTATGTTTATTTAGCATAAGGCAAACAAGACCGCATGTTTAAGCACGGAAGCCATTCCTGGTCAGGCCATAAACTCTCTGGGACTTTCAAATTAGATTTACTTTTCACTTTTAGAATACGATGCAAAACGACTTGCTTTTGCAACGTTTGTGCATAGAGAAAATGCTGTCGACGATTAGTCTTCATTTGGCGAACGCTTGACATTTTCGTTATTAGAAAAAATATTTTTGCTTTAAGATATGTGCTATTATTAAAAGAGCTTATGCCCAATCCGTAAAAAAAATACGACTTCGAACTTGCGTGTCTTCTAGACGGCTTCTAAGACCATCCATGAGAAAATTCCGACTTCATATTTACATGCTTGGCAGACATAGTTTCGAGGGAAAGATTGGAAAGAAGTCGGGCGGACGCAAGCCTTTGTTATTTACGTTTCTTAAAATTATGTTTGTTGTTAACATTTTAAATAAAGGCGAAATGTAATTTCGGTAGCCGGAGATTTGTTGTCAACGTTCTAAGTGAAGTTGCGGGTTGAAATCGCGATTTGTTGTTAAACGGGCGATCGAAAGACCATTTTTGTGGTTGCAATCTCGAAGCTATAAGTAGAGATTTGGCAACGAAATCGTAATTTGGGAAGACGGACAGATGGATGGAAGCGTTTATTATTTGCATCGACCAAGATTATGTTTGATGCCACACATCGTAAATGCAATTACGAAAAGGAAATCGTAATTTTTGTAGTCGGGCGGACGGACGGACGAAACTCAAAACTTGTTGAGATTGTGTTTATTGTTAACAATGCATAGATTCAATGAAGAGGGAATAAAGTAGTAATTTATTTAAAGCAAAGCAAGTAACTGGGAAAAAGTTTACACCATCGTCGTTGTCTGCGATGTTTACACACCTATTAACTTAATGTATTACTTTATTATGATTTCTGCGCTTTTTTTCTATTTTTCTTTTTCTCTTCTTCTTCTTCTTGCGTTTTATTTAACTAAAGTTCTTTTCTCATTAATTGTGTTGTGTTTATACTTATTACACTCCCGTTATAATCATTTTTAATCTGTTGTATAAATATTATACATTTTATGATGAGTATGTTTATTTTACACTCACACGCTCGCTCGTATCGTACACTTGCACACTTGCACACTTGCTAACATCAAGTCAAACAAATGGCATGGCAAGGAATCGTCCATAAAATGTTCATAAATACATGTAAACATATTTCCAGTAAAAAGTGGGTCAAATTTACATTTTATTACATCATGATGGCTTTGGTCTTTTGATAGATACGATATGATACTGGTATGGATACGATACTACGATATTTACTTATAAACAAGAAATTTATTTGTATTTATATTTACCGTATGTCGGTTGCATGCTTCTGTGTGTATACACACGCAGCAGACGAACAAACAAACCGACAAACCAACAGACAGACAGACAGACAGAAGAATAATATGAAAACTCGCTATATGCAGCAATTTTATGGAGAGCCGCCTAGACTCTGATACTCACATATATACATAATATTTAATATTTTACTTTGTCGTATGCTTTTGCATTTTATCCTCTGCCCACATGTTTGCATTATGCAAAATGTACTTGACTTGCAACCAACCATATAACGTAAAGCACGTTGAAAAGTTGCTAAGCCAAATAATTGTCATTTATACCTTAAAGCTTGTTTTTTTTTTATTTATTTATTTATTTTTTTTTATTATTATATGTACATACGTACAGTAGGCGGTGGCACCGGGGAAGCACTGCTGAGGATGAGAGTTCAATAACATATAACTGCATTTTGAAAATTTTACAAAGCCAACGCTATCATATTTGCATAAGGAGTAGGAGGCTCAATGAAACTGTTTATTATAACGTCTGCCAAAAGAAAAAAAAAAAAGAAAAACAAAACAAATCAAAAAAACAAAACGAAACAAAAAAGTGAATTTTACTTTTTTTCCACATATAAGAAAAGTTTGCTTCACTCAACTCAACAAAGTTTCGATTGTGTAGTGGTGGTTGTGCATGTATGTGCATCGAATGATTCGGGTTACATTTGTTCTGCTTCTACACTTGTCCCAAATGGAATTTCTCGATTCGTTGCTACGACTACCTTATGAACTCGCTCATCATCGTGTTTGCGGCTTTTATCCCAAACGCATGAAAAGAGTTCAGTTACAAAAGGTAAACGCTCTACAGTAGAGAATCGGCCTTGAGTTCGCTCTTCGGATAATACATCCATACTGGAAATGGGCGTGGATGTGTCAGTACAAAAAGTGCAGTCAATTTCCTCTCTTTTGGACTTGAGAAAGAAATTGAACAAAAGCCTATGTTTTCTGGCCATAGAGAACATAGGCAAAGGAGGCGAAGGATGCGCCAGCCAGTATGGTGTTAAATTTTTTATATAAACCATACTATATCCATTGTTAGGAACTTACCTTGTTATCGTAACCTAATCGTATATAGTTATGGGTACGTACATATATATACGCATGAGTAGACGCGAAGGCAAAGGATCGCGACTAATAACTCAGTGGTCGCGGGTTCAAATCTTAAGAGCTGTAGAGTTTTCAATACAGGTGAGCATATGATCTAAGTTATCCGGTGGCCTTTTAAATCCATACTTTGTAAATTTATTTACAACAACAAATAAACAAATAAATATATATATATAAATATATTTCAGATCGAACTAAAAGTTGCCCAAAGCTGCATCACTTCTTCTTGTTCTTCTTTTAGCTCTTAGACTTTTTCAAGATGCTTTCCTATGACTTGGGTAACGCTGACAAATTTCAAGAGACACTGCTGCTTTTCCTTCTCGGTTGTTACTACGGATAGGGACATTTAACCGCACATAAACGTGGTAATGATCAGGAAGAGAAAAGTAAGAGTGAGTCATGGCGGGCGGAGGAGGGCTTGCCCGACCAAACAGTGAATCCAGCATTCACTCTAGCTGCCGTTGCAGATCAATCGTTATTAAAGCACAGTAGACCGGAATAGGAACTTAGTTTAGGTACGCAGCCGTGATAGCCGTTGTAATCGTCTTTCTTGACGATTAGTTATGCGGCAGATAGAGCCTAAGTCATCATTTATTTCACTTTGCAGCAATAAAGGGTTATAATGCCTGAACTATCCGGGTTGATTTCATTTGCCGCTTAGCTATTTGGAATAACTCCGCTGGACATAGGTCATCGCGTCGCTATGCAAAAGGTTTCTTCTTTTTTTTTTTTTTTTCTGTGGACATTCAGAGATATTATGAATAACGGTCAGCTAATGTCGACAAGCAATTAGGTAATGACAAGAAAAACATTTCTGGAATTTAATTAAGGTGCGCTGAAGTTCGTGTCCTTTGTGAATATAATTCTCATTCTACAGGTACTTATTTTATTTTATTTTTTTTCCTTTCAACATCATTATTATATGCATATCCATGCGGCTAAATTATCCCTAAACGTTATGCTATTGCTTTGCTAAGTATATTTACGGTATGTATTAAACAGTAAGGTGGAGCTCTAAACGAATGACGGGAGACGTGGTTAAGGCAATCTATTGTCATAACTGTAACATACCATGTTGGATATTATGTTTCCATGAAGGCAGAATAATATAGAAAAGCAATCACACTCCTATCTACATATATATGCCTACATATATATATATATATATATATATATATACTTATACATGTATACACTTACATATATATATGTATATATGTATGTAGCATACGTACATACTTAAAATGAAAAAATCTGTGTTAAGCGGTCAATAGACACACCTTCACGCTTATTTTTACCTCCCTTGTCAAAGGATAAAGGTATAATAATTTTTTCCTTCCATTTGTTACATAAGGATGCGGATTTGTTAAAGTATCCTACAAAGCATATATTTTTGATTAGACTAAGATTTTAAGCCGCTTAAGCCATATCTGTACCTACGTCCATTTGTTTTTGTCTGACCTAACGCCGCGGGAATAACAATAGAAAGTTTATTTATGGTACGCACAGTCTCAGCTATATCCTACAAATCATTTGTTCAGAATTCTAATAAAAAAAGTTAATGTTAACTGGGCATATGATCCACTTTTTCACTTTAACGATAAGAGGGTAATGATAATATCATTTCTTTGACCAATTCACAAATTCGCTTAGGCTCCCTTCCATATGTGTGATAGCCTTTAAAATACATAAGCTCGATTGAGAATGCGTATCCGTCCATACGTCTTTTCATTGTTTAAAGGCTTTATGATCGGACATAATATTATATGTTTCTGTGAACTTTTCCGCATCTATGGAGGGATCGACAAATTTTACACCAGATCCATTTGGTTCCTTCAACGCTGTTGTGATAAGCGGGCAAAAAGCTTTTATTACGTATTTGCCTTGGATGAGTATCCGTCCATACGTCTTTACATTGTTTGAAGGCTTTATAATTAGAAATGATATGATATGTTTCTGTGAGGGACCGACAAATTCTTAGTCAAATCCATTTGGTCCCGTTAATGCTGTAGTAATAAGCGAAAAGAAGCTTTTATTATATAATTGCCTTTGATGATAGGCTTTCAACAGGCATCGTATATTATGTATAAATATTTTCCTTAATATCGTACACTCAGCATAGTTTATATGTATATGCTTTTCATATACTATGTATAGATGTCGTTAAGCATACACAAAAGGATATTTTAGTGTTAGTGTGTGTGTGCGTATTTTTTTGCCTTTTCTATTTACACACTGTTTAGTGAAATATGAAAAAAAAAAAAATCAATTTACACACCCGGTTATATATACGTATATATATATAATGGTGACAGTAATGATCTGATTCACTTATGTAAAATTAAAAGCGTTACCATAATTGTATTTTTTTTTATTTAATAATAATTTCTAAGCAGAACAGTTTATCGATTGTAATGAAACTTGATTTGCATGCACACATCGTCATACCTTTGTATTTATATCTGCATGCATAAGCATGCAGAAGATAAAAAAAAAAAACAGAAGAAAAATAAAATGAAACGGAAAAAAGATGAGATCAGTTCGTAATATCATTTAAATAAAATGCAATAATGATGTGATTTTATTATTATTACTATTTCAAAACTATTTTTAAATAATTATTTAATATTTTGCTAAAAAAAAAAAATTAAAATTTTTGTATCTTCATTATCCGTAAAAACACGTATATGAATGTATGTGTGTTTTTTATAAGTTTAAATTTATAAAGATGTTGTTTTTTTTTCTTTTCTTTTCTTGATTTCGACATAATTTACTGTTCTTTTCAAATATACGCTTGTTTGCCATTTTTTTTTATTTTTTTTTTTTTATTAAAGTTTGAAAAATATTTCTTATTTGTTTTTTATATGAAATGTTGACCCATTTTTAATATTTATATAGGAGTGGTCTAAAAACTAATAGAGATATTAGTGTTTTCACAATACCACGGCAAATGAATTGTAGTTCTTTTTTCTGCGTTTTTTTTTTTTTTTCTTTTATAAGCCCAATCAGTCACGGGATGTCCGTCCTCTCTTTTTGATGGTCAGAAAGAAGCCAGCAAAGAGAAAGAGAGATAGGGGAAGGGTGTGGCAATAGCACTCGCGATTCGAAGCCGCGAATGCTTACTTGCTAGTCGCGATTCTTATCTCCTAGACTTCCTATAGAAGTTTCTGAAGTTTGAATGAATACTCTAGCGGGCTCTTTAAGAGGCTTGGGTTTTACTTCTTTTGGGGTTATGTCCGTTATGTTCGTCCTCTATTCGTGATGGTCAGAAAGAAGCCAGAAAAAAGAATAAGATAGGGGAAGATTGTAGCTACAGCCTTGTGGTTGTGGCAAATCGATGGTAAATTTTATGCCTTCACCGATTGAGCACGCACTGTAGCTACGACCAAAGTAAACTCTACCGCATTTGAGACTCGAACCCGAGAATCTTACTTGCTTATCACAATTCTTACCTAGTAGGTTAAGCGGATTACTTCGTTTGAGATTGTGTCCGTTATGTTCGTCCTCTTCTTTTGATGGTTACAAAGAAGCCAGCAAAGAGGAAGAGAGATAGGGAAAGGGTGAGGCAATAGCCTTGTGGGTGTTCCAAATTGATGGTAAGTTTTATGCCTTTACCGGTTGAGCAAGCACTATAGCTATGACTAAAGTAAACTCTACGGTACTTGAGATTCGAATCCACGAATAATTACTAGCTAGTCACGATTCTTACCTCCTAGCCTACCTATGCTGATTGGATGACATCTGAAGTTTGAACAAATTATAGTGCTGGGATCTTTAAGAGGTTTTATTTCTTTTAAGGTTATATGTTTCCCTTAAGTGATGTACTTAAGTAGTGTGAAATTGATAAATTTTAAGTTACGAATAGAAATCCAAAAGCTGCAGAAAATGCAGAGTTCACGAACGTTTGTATTTAATTAGAAGATGAAACATTTTTACAATGGCTTTTTCGAATGGGGATGATGTGATGTGTTCTTGACGTTACGGTCATAGCTTAAAGATATAAAAATCACACTGTCATTGCTATTTAAGATTGTGATCGAAAATTAAGAATTAAGGTGAAATAGATCTGGAATAATAAGTAGTTTTAAAAAAGAGACAAATTGGTCTTAATTTCTGATCACAGTTGTATGTACTTCACCGAGTTATGGAATTTTATCATAGAAACCTATTCGCCAGTTCATTCTACTGTACTCACTTATCATCGTGGATAATTTTGCACATTTCGATCATAAGAATCTCGCTCCTAAAGTCATGAGCAATGAAAGCAAAGAAAGTCTCTGTGATTCACGTTTCCAAGAGAAGAGGACACTCGCAGCAAAACAGATGCTACCGAATCAGTGTCTGCGCGTTCAAATCCTTGCGAGTTTCGACTTGGTCGACGCTTATCGATTGGACACGCACTCACTAAGCTGCAGCCGTCTTCCTATCTCTTTATATCTCCTCATTCCTTTTTGCTCATTGCCGTATTGCACGAATAGATGACATCTCCTCATTGATTGCTCCATATTAAAAAAAAAAACCTGGTGCTGATAGTCAGAAATCTTTCTTTCCCGGATATAAGAAAAACTGAAACGCTTTGTACGCTTATAAAAAGACGTGTGTTTTACTTGATCGTAGCTATAATGAGTGTTCCGTTGGTAAAGAGATAATATTTACCGAGTACACCCCTACCAGTCTGCGACTATCTTCCTGTCTCGTTCTTTTTCCTCACTTCTTTTAACCGTCACTGTGTTAGTTTACGAATAGGGAACTTCTGGGTGAACTGAACTTCTCCTAAGAGCTTCGTCTAATATAGTGCTAGTGATACAGAAACGCTTCCTTTCTTAGGCCCGTATGCATAATTCTTAACTCTTTATTTCTCTTTTGCAACCAATACGTGTCACATAAAGTTTCCCTAAAGCTCGAACGCTGCTTATTATCTTGTTATTCGAACTGGACGTAGAGGAAAAACGCATGCTCCGACTTCTCTGCTGTCTTATCTCGTGACCATCGCGGATCGTCTTCGTGTTTAAAGCGAAAGAGATAGGCCTCAAAGCAAACATGTCCCGCCAGACGTTACATTGCATAGAACTCAACTCCCTTCCTTAAGGTCCAAGGACAAAAATTATTGAAAATGGATCGCATTACTTCTTCGACCGCTCCTCATATAACCCTTTATCAAAATCGGTAGTATTTTGGCATTTTGAATTGGTGTAAAAACTTTGGATGGCATGAGGCGATTTTTTGAATCCCATCCCAAATACGGTATGGGAATCTTTTTATGGTAAATGGGCCTAATTTTCAACACTTCTTGATGAAATTTCGTTTACAATAATAATTTAAGATAAAAATTATTTTTGCCGAATTTGGACCAAGTAGGTATATTACTTGTATCCCAGCCCATATAAGGATGCTAATAAAAAAAAAAGCCTTTATACGCCAAAAGATTTCATTTTTATTATTTTATGATGAAAACTTGTTCCTCCTAAGGAATTTGGATCATAAAGACCTATTTTTTTACATAGTCACCATACATACATACATAGAGGCCTTTCTCTTGAAAGCAAACCCCCCTCCTGTGGTGGTAAAGTTTAATTTGTGGTTGGCTATGACGAAAGCACCTGGAAAATAATAAAATCCTTAAGGAGTATTTTAAGTTTGCCAACTTTAGGCCACGTTGTCGTTTGAGTATCCGCGTATGTGAGGCCTTTGATGAAAATTACGCATGTACATAAGAGTAACGGATAATTCTTGGTGCATTGTCAAGAAAGTGAGTGAATGATTGTATGAAGCGAAGTTGTGTAGGGTGTCTAATGATTGGCCTTGCCCGATTATAGCACTCTTATTTCTTATAAATAACTTATGAGTTAGAGGAAGAAATGATTTGAAATTTAATAAAAATACTGTGTACATGTGTGTTGGGTACAATGTGTGGTCGTCAACAACGATGCATCAGAATTATTTATATATTTGATGAGTTTGGCAGCAGGATGTGGCTTTTGTTTTTCCTGTTCGAATACGTAAAACGTAAGTGGCAAACGAAGTTATCAAAAGGAAAATGGCGACGCATAGACAGGCGACCATAACTTATTTACCTGTTTCCTATACATTTTTCTTTTTATTTGTCGTCATCACTATTTTTATATATATGTACAACTCATGTCAAAGTTAGTATGGGTCAATTTTGAACATGTTATACATTCTTCTTGCCATGTTCGTTTTTCTTTTTCAATTTCGATTTTCACATATATGTGTGTGTATGGAAAACATTTCTTTCCTTTTGCATACCCATGCATGCATGCATGCACGCATGCATCCATACATAGCAGTAAATAATATAAAGAAAACTTTAGGGCAAACATACTTGACAATGGTTCCCTTTCTCACTTTTTCACTCACAATCACTCATTGTTACGATATTTGTGCCTTCACTTATATCGGAGAAGGTAGAAAAAAAATGGTATAAAGATAAGCACTTAATGGTTGATCACGATGTAGAATGAAAAAATGAAAATAAAAATGCAAAAAAAAAAAGATAATTTTCAAATATTAAATGTCAGGAACGATCTGCTAACATACACAGTTTGTATGGCCTTTTATATTCTCATTTACTTCAGTTCATCAATAATTACAAACATTTCGCGGGATTGAAAAACTCTCGCGTTAAAAAAGATTTTCCTTCTCTATTAGGCAGTAGCCAATAAGTAATCTGGCCTCAAGTATGCCCACTCATTCACCTACCTTAGCGTTTCTTTCCTGGCAACGAATTTGGCAAGTTCTCGATTGAAAAGTTCCCCTATAGTCAATCCAAGATCAGTCGAATAGCTCCCACACCTTTGACAAACAACGTACATATGGATTGATCAAAAATTAACGAGAATTTTACCTGGACCTTGTGAAATGCAGTCCATGTAGAAAAAGGAAGATAAAAAGAAAAGAGGGAAGTTCGTCGAAGAGAAAAGTAAAAAAAAAAACGTAAGAAAGGTAGGAGGTGCTTTTCGAATAAAATAGAAATTTTCGAACGAATATAAAAAAAGCTTTTCGCGAAAAGCAAAGTGACAAAAGAAATGGAAAAGTCCGTTCGAACAAAAAGAAATAAGAAATTCATGTGGCTTTTGCAAAGACCATTCGTGAAAGAGGTGCGCTCCTTGAAGAGAAGACAAATCATGCGAGAAATGTATAAGAAAAGGAGAATGATTCTTTAACTAACCAGAAATTTCATTGGGATCATGCGAAACCTATCCGAAAAACGGAAGAGAAATCCTTGCATTTCACCTGGACCAAGATGAGAGAAAAAATCTCTGTGAAAAGCGAAAAGAAGATGAGAAGAAGGAAGGTGAGCTTCTTGAAGAGAATTCTCATCAATTTTTAGCCTAACCCCGTGTGGAAAGAAAAACCTGTTCTTGAAAATAAAGCAAAGACTTCAAAATTTCAAAGTCATGTCGCCACTCACTTTCAAGTTTATTAGACATGGAATAATAGCTTAGTACTTTCGCACCAAGTTGCCGGATAGATAAGAGTCACGGCTGCCAGGTCATTGTTCGCTGTTTCGAATCTCAAGCTAACAAAGCACACTTGAGTGTAGCTGTAGTGAGCAGTCAGTCGGTAAAGGCAGAAAACTTACCACTGATAGTGTTGTGATCACGTCACCCAACCTAGGCTGTGGCCACTTTTTCTTTCCCCTCTTCTCGCTTATTGTCACTATGGTATTGCGTGTTTAGGAGGTGTACTCTGAGTTGTTCGAACTGAGTGCAGAGTATATAGACAGTGCAAAAGTATACAGACAGTATATATATATAGATCGCATATATATATGTATATATTGTGCATATATAGATAGTATATATATATTTTTATATATAAAGTATATATATGGATAGTATATATAAACAATACATATATATAGTGTATATGTGCATATTTTTTTCTTCTTTGGTTTTATTTATTTATTTTATTTTTTTTTTGAGAGATAAATCGGTATCTACGATGAAAAATTACATCATTAATAGCGATATACACAACTCTACCGATAACTAAAATTTGTATACAATTTCTGATAAAATAGGCTAAACGATTTATTCGCGTCACGTTTTTAAAATTTATTAGTTTCCAATCTAAATATAATGGTGATTATCGTAGTTATTATTATTATTGTCATTTTTCATACTCTACATCTCTTGCGGTAAAGGGCATGTTAGTTTGTTCGGACGCATGTAACATCCAGAACAACTTTGAATAGATGTATCGTTTATTAAACCAATAGATTCGGAAAGTTATTGTAAGCTTATTTAGCCTTATTTCGAAAGGTCGTTATACATATACAATTGTATTAAATGAAGTAGTGTAGGGTATGTAATGATTTTTTTTTTTTTTTTATAGATATGTAAAGTCACTATATTTCCATTTTGTTTTAATTCAAATTGTTAATGAGCTTTATTCGTGTAAGATCCTTTAAATTAAAGATTAAAGCTTTTCATTGATAGCCTTAGTATTAACTGTCATTAGTTTGAAGTGTTTGAAGTGTATATATATATATATATATATATATATTATTATGTCGGCAATTGACATCTATGGGGAATGATTAAATAAGTAATAAACCATCGTTCGTTGGTTTTTTTTATGTCCATCCAAGCCATCATGCCAAGTCTCAGCTTCCAATAGATCTAGCAATAAGTGCATATGTAGCGCCTGGCGCCTGGGTTGGAATCCATTTGGAAGTGAAGCAGAATACAAGTGGAATCGTATTAAAAACCAATTGGAATTGCATCGGAACCCAATTGGAATATTGGTACAACCCGATTGGAATCGCACTGCGCCCAATCGGAATATTAGCTCATTGCAATAGGAATATCATCCCATTACAATTGCAGTGCTATCCCACCCCAATTGGATTATTATCTCATTGTAGTCGGAAAATTGTGTCGTACCAATTGTAGTATTGCACGATTCCAATTGGAATATCGCGGCATTCCCACTGGAAAATCCTCCCGTCCCCAATTGGAATATCAGCTGTTTCCAATTAGAGTACTAGCTCGTTCCAACTGGGGGTATTCACTTATTCCAATTGGATTTCACCGTTATTCCAATTGGCTGCAGCCACCATTCCGATTCGAACGGCGTATTGCTCCGAAATACTATGCTGCACTGTTCCAATTGGATTGGTCCAATAGTCTAATTCGTCGCCATAGTTTTCCGATTGGAATAAGACAACCCTCCAATTGGAATGGGATAATATTCCTATTGGGATAAGTTAGTATTCCGATTGGGCGTAGTGCGATTCCAACTGGGTTGTGCCAACATTCCAATTGGGTTCCGATGTAATTCCAATTGGGTTCTAACAATATTCCAATTGGGTCTCACTGCAATTCCAATTGGTTTCAATATAATTCCACTTGCGTTTGGCTTCACTTCCAAATGGATTCCAACCCAGTCTCCGGTTGGTCCCAGTATAATTCCAATTGGGGTCTACTATAGAGTCTGATTGGGCCCAATATAATTCTAATTGCATAACAATATCATATTTGGATGACCTTCATCCATCTTCCTGGCAGTTTATCAATTCCTTCCTTGTAAAATTTGGTTGGTTGGGACAGTCCAGCTGACTTGCTCTTTAGAAGTGAAGGTTTTTCCATTCAAAATGTTTTGTACGGCACAGAAAATGTGGTAGCCTGTGTGGGCAAGGTTGAGCGCAGTAAAACAAATCATCCAAGCTCAAGAATTTTACCCGTGAGAGTAGACTTGACATGTGACCTTCTTTATCCCGTTCATTGAGACAGTGAGGTAACCCTACTCCGTTTATTGATTGCCATGGATTTTGTTCCAATATGGCCTTTAAAAGCTTGTCGTTAAAGTTGGAAGGATGTCCCGCTTTTTAAGATCGTATCGCCAGAACGGAATTTCACACTCCTCGATCAATTATCAGTCCTTCACGCTGCATACACTTTCAAATGTCGCCTTAGCATTATTGCTTTGTTTAAATTCGCAAAGCATTACATGTTGAATATGCACTTTTTGAGGTTGAGAAAAACATTTGACAGAAGACCAACTCAATCCTCATCTGTATTAGTGAAAACAAAAACTCGTTTGTTTCGGTGACCTATAGTGGGTAAATACGAACAATAGATTCTACGTATCTGCATCGGAAGTCACTTATGACTTCACCTTATATTTTAATCTATCTCTGTGTGTGTAGTCTCTGTGTTCTTAATTGTTGGAGACTGAAAAGCGGCAAAGTAGACACCTGGCTTGCTTTCTATTAAACAGAAAGAAAGAAAGCGTTCATGATCATCGATCTTAGACGAGTATAGCACAGAATTGGATTATTTATAGGATAACTTGCCCTACAGCTTAGTGTCGACATAGGCAGCAGTGATTTAATTCAAGGACGTCCTATGACATATGAAGTAAGCATAACGAATAGTCGATGTCTTCAGCGAGCAAGACAGCCGCACAGTAGTTAGGTTATTTTGCTGCCCTCACCGCGCGAGATATGAGTAAGTGTATAGAAGATAAATTCTACTTTCTGAACAAAGCGAGTCATATGCACCAACAAGTCATTGTTTAATTGTTTAATGCGCCCTAGAGTTCGAGCTAATGACACAAATAATCTATTTTCTGTTTTGTTTTTTTTAAAGAAGATTCTAACGGCTGGAATGGTCCCAGTATGTACCCAGAATATACATAATATCCAGCAGGTATTACGATACACAAATGCAATCAATATCCTTTCCTCAATGCATTTAAGGTTTGAATTGCTTATGTTAGACCATGTTTTACTGCGCTACCGCATAACTAAGCAAGTAAAAAGCCCGAGTCGGCGTAACGAGTCTTTATCCACCGTGCGATAAACCGCACTTTTATTACGTCTACTGAATGGTCACAGCTACAGTGAGCTCTCGTGTAGTAAAAGCATGATACTTATCGATCGCGCACACTCCTCCCAGACGGCGATCATTCCCTATATCTTCCCCCAACATCTTTCTGACCAACAACCTGTTGCACGTACAGGCGAAATCCCCTGAGTGGTTGGTTAAACGTAAAAATGTGCGAATTAAATGCGAGAGATTTGGATGAGAGGATGGGATGGTTGTCTTATGCGTTTTTCCAAAAAGTAGATCCAAATATGCCAATAAAAGCCTAACTTTTAGTATTTCATGATGAAAATTAATCCATAATGCTAGATTTGAATCAGATCGGTCCTATTCGCCAATCGATTCCTTTATAGGGATGATTATGTAAAGTAAGCCTATATGTAGCAACAAGGTCTAGTGTTGAATAAGATAAAGATGATAAAGATGGGTCTTGCCCGATTAAACTTTTCTGCGCATTCGTACTTATTTGTTTTGCCATCACTTTCAAGATCATGGATATTTCCAGCTTTGCTATCAAATGTATTTACTCATCATTGTGTTTCACTTGCAAAAAGAAAAATGGGTAAAGAACAGGCCAAAGAGAATACAAGTAATATACACCGCAATTTGGAAAATTTTTTGATTACTTTTTTGATTCATATATATATTATATATATATACATACATTTCATATGCCGTATAAATTTCTACGAAAAATATTCCTCTGCCGATATTCCTCTGAAGACCGCTTTTACAGCTGCATTTGAAATCGTGAAACCTTTGTTTCACTTTTTCATATCCACAAGAAAGCAAGAGTTTAATAAAAATACTTCGCAGTTCAATCAATAGTTTTATAAAGAAATGATCGAAAATATTTATATATGAATCATGCAAAAGGTTTTTTCTTTCTAAAAATCATATTATTGTTGTTGTTCTTTTTTTCAACTACAAACGCCATCTAGTAGCAAGCATTTAAGTTTTACTCTTCTGTAAGCATAAGCTTGTGTTTGTATTGAGATAGAAGACGTCGTTATCATAAGAGGCTCGTTGGTCTAGGGGTATGATTCTCGCTTCGGGTGTGAGAGGTCCCGGGTTCAAATCCCGGACGAGCCCGTTGATTACAAGACGCTGTTGGGATGCTTTTTTCAATTTTTTTATATGTGCATATGACTCAAGCGCCAGCTCTTCTACATAAATAAAAATAAATAATGTATATAATGTATATATATATATATATATATATATATATATAAATAATACATATATATTCATATATGTATATATATATGTATCCCGTTTAACGAAACTAATTAGTTTAAGGAGAGCGTGATAACGTCGTCTTCTCAAAGACCGCAGACCAGAAACAGTTTTTGGTGGGCGTATCTGTGCACATATTAGTTTTAAATTAACGATTGCTTTGCTTTTAATTTTTTCTGTCATTTGTTTTTTTTTGTAAAATAACATTCGGGTCGAACAAATTTTAACTAAAATTTAAATTCTAAATAGTTTTCGTCCCGTTCTACAAAAGTTTCTCGATCATCGTAAAGAACATGTTCTCCCATTCAAGATCAAGCCAGTGTACATATAGCTTTTAAGCTTGTTACCCATCAATTTTATCAAAATTAATGCATCCACGTTTTGTCGTAACCATATCAAGGTTCACCCAACAACTACACCAGAGCAGTACCTGAACATACATGTGCGATAGGGAGAACGAAAAGGGCATTGTCGTTGTTCTTTACTCTCTTGTTTAAGAGCGTTTTAATTCTCTCTCGTAATCTATGGAAAATCTTTTAGAGACTTGTGATGCTGCGACATCTTCAGACTATAAAAAATCGAATACGAAACTCTGTCCTGTTTTAATACATGGACAGCTTGCCTTTATTTTAATCGCTTTGCATTATCGTAAGACGGAAACAAGGTATAAAGGTAAATCTGTTCCTCCTCCCCCTTCCAAAAAGGAGTAGTGTAAAAGCTTTACCTATAACCTATCGAAATTAGAAACGAATGCCGTGCTGGAGAATATTTGTTTGTAACTAGGAACGAAGTGTAATGCTTAACTTGAAGTTGCTAAAATTTATAGCGCAAATTGCTTCGGAGATCCTATAAAGTACAGCGTGAAATTCTGAGTTGATTTAGCCATCTCCGTCCGTCTGTGTGGTGTATGTTGTTGGCACCTTCTGGTCACAAAAATGAAGATATCAACTTCAATTTTGGTAGAAGCATTAGAAGTTTCTGCGCGCAGATTGGTACGATGATAATGGGCCAAATAGGTTAGAGCGGAAACGCGCAGTGGAGCGTAAACTGACCATAACTCAATTTTTTCTAACAAAAATTGTTGGACTTATGCTCGCTACTCGGAAATCATAAAAGTTAGAAGTCTGCAAATCTCCACATTTGTTTTACGAGGCACTTTGCTCTCTAGGTCCAAAAATGGAGCCACTCGGCCCTGCCCACGCAAAGTTAAGAGTAAGTAAAGTTTAATTTTTTTTCACTTTTCTAAGGTTTAATGCTTATTTCTCATCAGGCAAACAAGACCGAATGTTTACGACTACTTTGTACACTCCTTAAATAAAGATATATTATCTGCCAAAAAATGGGCTAATTTTAAGATGAATAGGGTAGACATTGCGATTAATTTTTTCTTAATAACACCATAGGATGCCTATACGAGATTCGGCCTCCGCCGAATATAATTTTCTTACTTGTTTTTTTTTCTTTTTTGTCGCATTTTGAATTTTTTCTAATTTTTTTAACAACCCTGTTTTAATACCATGTTATATGAAGCATTTTATTGTGATTTTTGCTCCGGAATATCAATTTTACGCAGTCATAAGGTCTTACGATTAGTTCCGAGGGCCGTAATGTAGTCTTAACGATCCAGTATTACATTGCGTGTCCCAAGATATGCGCAAGATTTCAATTTGTCACATTTGTGCGGTAAAGTGTTGGCAATCCGAAAAAAAACAAACAACCGATTTGACAGGTGACAGTTTAGGGTTAGCAAAAACGGAAAATTACACGCGAGAGCAAAGTATCGTTGAAAGCTATCGCTGAGAAATATTTCAAAAATAACAAATTTTTTCGTTATATTTCTTCGAAAATCAGGCTGACCAAGTAATGACTGCTACTAGCGCTTTATGACCCGGTTCTTTCTGATGTGAACGACATGCGGTTTTAACACACGCGGTGCCACCTTGCCACACATTCCGTGAAACAATTCAATTACTGTATGAGACATTCCCTGATCGTGTACTCTCCCGTTTCGATGATCAGAATTTCCGTGGTCGTGAAGGCCGATATTCTATTCCACACATAACCCTATCCTATGTAGACTATAATACAATGAAAAAATTATAAACAAGAAAAAAAACTCTGTTTTCCATTTAATTCTAATCTTGTGTAAATAAAAAAGGACACCCTACACTTAAGGGCTTAGAATTGAATAGCTTAGAATGAAACACTTACCTGTTAACTTGTTAGAAAGACTACACTTGCAATTGAAATATACTTGTTACACTTATTCGTGTGATTTTAAATGAAAAGTGATAATTACTTTAGTTAAATATATCATGTATAACATGATCCGTCCGTCCGTCCTTATCGGATTTCCACTTACAATATTATTACTATGAGTGCGCATTAATGTATTTTAGAAAATATTTTTGTCATTTTCTCAAGTCGTTTCACTACCGCCCAATTCCTTACTACATATACGCTACGTTTGACGAGTATACGAATACATTGCTAAAGAGGTCGATGCAGTTAGTTAAGATTCGTTAAGTTAATATGGAATATGCTGCTTACTTACAACAAGTGCAAATTTAAAGCAAAATATTGCTAAGGCGAACTACGATCGCAAGGCGCATGAGATAAAAACCGTATTACATAATAATAATTTCTGTTTTCTTTTTTGTTTCCAATAAAATTATCTTAGGAACGATTTCCGCTTCTTTACAGATTTATGACGTTGGAAAAGATTCATGAAGGTGGTTCACGTTGCATTATCCAAATCGAGTAGACGTTTTATTTCTCCTTGTGTTCATTTCTTGTAGTAGAAAGGAATGTTAAGTTTGTGTGGATGTACGCAACACCGAGAAGAAGTTGAAATAGACTCACCTTTTCGTTATACCAATCGATTCAGAAGCACTTCTTGAGTCGATTTCAGCTTTACTGTCCGTCCGTCCGAACTTCTCGCTTGCTTATATTCAACTTTTTTGAAATATTTTGATGAAATTTAGTGTCTAGGCCTAAGGACGAAGGGCATTGAAAATGGTTTCAGTCGGACTACTTTTCCGATCGCTTCCCCTATCAAACCTTATTTTGAAAAGTCTTCATACAAATAAAAGTATGAGTGGTGTAGGGTAATTAATGACCTGATTTAATCAACATAACAAACAAGTGCTGCTGAGCTTATGAAATAAATAAATAAACATCCTTTCCATTACATTTGTTTTTCTTCTCTCTCTTTCTCTTTAATGTGCAAATAATTTTATGACAGGCTTTCACTCAGTTCTCTTGTAACAACAACAACAGTGTGAATAACTTATTTTTACATTCAAGTTAAAACACATTTTTCTCTTCATTCCACCTATCAACACTTTATCTCAATGCAAACAATAATTGATCGGTCGGTAGATGTTTATAAATTTTTTATGTTTGCTTTGAAATATTTATGATTTTTCGAACACGCACTCGGTTGTATAAAAATTTATTATTGTTTTGCATTGAATATAAATCAATTTTGGATTAGTTGTTGTAGTTGTTTCTTTAACACTTTTCGTTTTATTTGTTTCTTTACAGATCATTGGTTTGACGATTGTTATCGCTTCAGCTTGGATGCTAACCGATCCAACGTTTGTCTTATCAATGACACAATCGTATAATCATTATTATATCGCTTTGTATGTCTTTCTTGGCATCGGTGTACTTATCACTGTTGGTGCATTTTTTGGCTGTTGTGGCGTTTTAAAAGAGTCGCAATGTTTACTGGTGTCGGTAAGTGTGCGTGCGTGCGTGCGTGCGTGCGTGTGTGTGTGTGTGTGTGTGTTCTCATAATCAGTAAATGAATTTTATTCATATCAAAATCCTTGTAAATTTTACATTTCAATTCGTGACATTCACATGTACAGGTTTTCTCTGCCCATCCATGGCAGGGCCATGAAGTTCTAGCATTTACCATCCGATACTTAGCACCGTGTAATTGAGTAGCGTTAAAAAATATTTACCTTCGAAAAGGGAAAGTGCTTACGACAATTAAAATATTTCCGTCCATCCGTCCATTTATTCATGGTGTTCTAAAGGATGCGAAAACCTCTTCAGAAATTGGAATAAGTGGTAAACCTATTTTGAATCGAATACTTTCAAATGAGATGAGAAAGAAAAGTCGCTTATCATATCAGAACATAAGGAACAACCTTAAAAAGAAAATGGAAAATTTTAAATATTTTTCCTCCTTTCTTGGACATATGAAAAAATTGTAAATTTTTTTCGAGGTTGTTTTAGTATCTCCTTTATTGGAGCTATACACATATGGACATATAACACAAATTTTTTAACCTTGGATGCTTAATCAATTGCAGAATATTTGACAAGCGGCAATTTTCGATTCTTCATTATGGCGACTGAGGTGATTCCACAAAGATTATGGGTCAACTTGATCTCTTTTAATAGATTTAGGTACAATTTGCCAAAATTCTTTGAGAAAAGTATTATTCCACATAAAACACGCGCCCTAAAATCGAATGCCTCTTCGGTTTAACATGCTTATCAGCACGGTAGGGCTACTGTTACCAACGTCATGGAGTTGACCAAACACATTGGCAAAAACTTTCCCTAGAGGCGCCCAAACGAACATTACATATATTGACTTTAGTAAGGCTTTTGACCGAATGACCTACAAGTTACTGATTCTTAAGCTGGAACCCATGGGTTTCTCATTAGACCTGAGAAAGTGGATCAGCAGTCTAGTGAATTTAAGATAATGTCTGAGGTTCCTCAGGGAGATCCACCGTGGACCTATTCTATTTGTGCTTTTTATAAATGATCTCTCATAGGTGATCAAGTCATCCAATATGTTAATGTATGCAGATGACGTGAAACAATATAAGACTGTTTACGCGGAAGGTGGACAGTGTTCGTACACATTTGAGGATACAGATATGACATCTGATTTAGGTGTGATTTTTAATAGAAAAGCACGGCTTACATATTTCATCCACTATCAATAAAGCAAGATCCACATTGGGATGCATTAAGTGCTGGGATCGTAAATTCAACGACCCATATATCAGGAAGAGACTGTCTATGAAATCCGTCAGATCATGTATGTAGCGCATCTATGGTCTCCGTTCTATCGCTGTTATGTGAGTGCTATTGAAGCGGTGCAAAAACAAGGACCCCGTCGTATGTCTCCCATTCATATTATTATTCGCTAATGAATAAATTTGATCAATGGCGTAGTCGGCTGGAGAGTGCAATCTATCAGTTATCTGTTGCTAAAAGTTAGTCAATATAGAAGCAATTATGAATTATTTACCCGCTGAGCGGCTCTTAGCAATAACTTAAACATCAGGTTTACAACCTGATCAATATATCTGACTCTATAATTAGTATGAAGTCAACTCTTCTAAGGGCTCATATATTGCCAATGTCCTATCTTAATGATAATAATCGATAAGCCGGCGAGTGGTCGATTGGTAAGCGTTGTCTTAATAAAGTCTGTGTAAAGAGTCAGGATGGTGCTTAAGTTTTTACAGATATAGATTTAACTACTTTGGATTAAGTTTTGTGATGTTAGAATTTTGCATCATTGTTGTCTCTTTAATTGTTAATTGATAACCTAATCCAGCTGACGTGTATGTAGTTGAAAAAGTGAAAAAAAAATCGATAAAGAAATAAATAGATACTAGGTAAAGTTCTTTTCATATAAAAAATCATCAAGAAATTTTGGAACACTCTACATGCACTGTAACCAGTTTTTTGAGGCTGGATGAGACGATTATTCTAATATTAAGGCTCACTGGAAGACAAAATATAGATGCTTTCTTGCTATTCTGTAATATTTTTCAGTTTTTCTGCGTTATACTAATTGTGATGGTGGCGCAAATAGCTGCTGGTGCTTGGGCATTCCATAACAAAGACAAACTTGATGATATTGTACGAGCTTCGGTTAAATACTCAGTGCAGGAGGAGTACGGTCAATCCAGTATGAGTTCACGTACCGTTACCTTTGATACTATACAAAAGAATGTAAGTAAATTTTTGATATTTATTCAGACTACGGTTTCTTCCCAAAATACACGCATATGCGTATAGTGAAATATTGCAACAGTGCAAGTTTTCTATCAATTCCTTCCTTAAGCCTATTAGAGTTTAGTAAATGATGAAATTAATCTTTATCACAAAGGATTTACTCCATTATAAAGGGAATCAAATTAAAATCTTATAGTCGGATTATTGCTGGATTACACCGACTATTTAATATCCTATACAACTTTGCCATTTACAACCACAACTTAAGCACAACTTAAGAATTAAATAAAAATGAAGAATTTGGTAAAATAATGATAATCGACTTGATTTCAATTTAATATAATTAGCTTCAGTTCTTGTCATTTACTTTTCTCAACAACGATATATTTGCGATATACGCTACGCTTTGCTACTTGGTAACCTGTAGATACTCGGCTGCGTTGCCGATGTTAAAGATTCAATTTACGCTTAACAAATGACTTTTTTCGATTTAATCTCTTGCCTCCCTTGGCCATACATTTCGTTTTTTTTTTTTTTTTTTAATTCTTATCATGAAAAAAAATAATAAAAATATGATAATAAATTATCACACATACTACAGACTCTTCCAATAAGAAAAACATAAATCTTATGCTTTGGCTGCATTGATGACGGTATTTATAAAACAGCGTAAAGTAACACTCCCACTGTCAGCATTGTTGTATTATTTGAACAAATAATAATTTGTTGTAGAAATTTAAAATTTTATTTTATTTTGTCAGATATTGTCAAACTAGGGATGTCTTCTATACGTGCGGTCGCTATGACGGTCAAGAAAGATTATGGAAAGAGAGAAAGGGAGTAGTGTTTGTGAACGTTCGGAAAATAGAGATATCAGGTACGGTAGGGAAGACCACCTTTGGAGATTGTTTCAAAAGCTAGGGCATTACGCTTAAAAAGCGATGAGTCGCGGAGAGTGTTGTGCCAATTAAGTGTGGATTAGAAAGCCGTGTGGTATTATTAAGGGCTTAATTGGTGGACCAATCTCTTTTACCTTTGTGCAGCACATGCCCTGCGTGTACCTGCACATGGCAGGCAACACGTGTAAAACAATGCCCTAGGTCTCAGAGGGCCTATACTAAGTAAAAGTACCAGAGATGTCCAAATTCTTCCCCTACAAGTAAGGCGAGTCTTATATAGCGCCTATAAATATTTTGTGTCACCGCAATTTGGTGTCACATGACATGCCCCCTAAGGCCGTAAAACTATATTCGCTTAGTGATGAATCTTTGATACTCACTAACTCAAACCGCTACATTATGATTGCAAGCAATCCTTTGAAATGCGGCCGAATTAATGAATTGTTCGGCCTTTTTGTTCGCTTTAGAGTAAGCACTGTACGTACACTAACGCATTTTTGTAGATTGCTCTCCTTATACCCTATACCCATTTGTAGGACAGGATGTATGCAACACTCAGAAAGACTTAAATTGAACTCATCTTTAATATACTGATCGATTTAGAATCGTTTTCTGGATCGATTTAATTTTGTGTGCCCGTCCGTACAATACCGGCGAAGTCGGCTTCAAATTTACCAAAAAGCTTTGAAGTTTTTGTAAACGCAAGTTGCTATGGAAAATTGACTAAATTGGTGAACGCTTACAGCGCAACTTAAACTGAAAACATTTTTGCTTTCTGCAACAGACATTCGATAAAAATTTTCACACAGATTGAAAAAAATCAGTGACGCCCATCCGATATAATAGGATATCAAGCTTTAAATTTTCCTTTGTTTTTTTTTTTGCCCTCATTGATGGATGTATAAAAGATTCGACCATTGCTGACGAAAATTTCCTCATCTTGTTTATAACAAAATTGACATTGGAAAGCTTTCGGGTGACTATTGGTTTAATTTAAAGTCACAAAAATTGTGATAAGAAAACACATTGTTTTCTCTCGTGAGCGGTAACAGATCACAAAATCCCAACAGGATCGTATATTTCACGTCATTTCGCTATTTACTCGTTCAATGTTCATTACTATTGGCTAAGTAGTACCAGGTTTATTGCGTGATCTGTTCCCAAGACATGCGTACGTTAGCAAAAAGCTTTTGGAAGTCATTTCGGAAATCGATTATAATGCGTGTTTCGAGATTAGGGTTAACGTTGGCAAGAAAATTGTATTCGGTCGTGACCGAATCTTTTATATCCATCACCGTTGTCCTAAAAAAGACGAAAAACCTAAAGGAACTAAATTTTCAAGCTCTATAATATGGAGTGAGCGCAGCTGATTGTTTCTATTTTCTAAATAAAACTAATGTCTCATAGGCGTGTGGGCATTATAGGCTTGTCCTTGCAAAAGTTTAAGTCCCTTTCAAATTCTTTTACAAATTTGTAGGCGATATCTTCATTTTCCTATGAGTGAAGAGCAAAAAACCAATTTTTTAATCCTTTTGGTGTTCTTAGTTCAGGTGGTGCTGTGGGCGTGTCCTTCGAACGATTTGGTCCGTTCTCAGTACGAAGCTGCGCACAAGAACTTCCATTGTTTCTGCCAAATTTAAAGTCGATAGCTTCATTTTTGCGGCAAGGGGAATGTTGACAACAGACGGACACATGGACATGCTCGCACAAATCCACCTGGAATTTGATGCTGATCAAGGATCTCTAATGCTTCCCTCTGGACGTTACAAACGTTTTGACAAAATGAATGTACCCCCCATCCCCCGGTGATGGGTATAAAAAGGTACAATCTAATTGGTCTTAATTTTTGATCACAGCACTATAATCTCTAAAGATTCCGTCTTCTTTATACTAAAGTTATAAAATCAAAAATTCATCAAGTTGATGACTGCCGTAAATCTGCCGTTTAAATAGGTTTTAATAAAACGTTCTCTCCATGCTGCGGAGCTGACTTTTTGGCAATAGTAGATCTACTTGAGTAGTAGATGGGGGTAGGATTTTGAGTGGTCTCCCTTCCATTTGTCCGTCTGTCCATACTTTGCTTGGTGTTCTTGGGCACCAAACTTAAGTAGTAGGAAGTTGAAATTCAGATTCAATAGTGTCCGTCCACAGTTCTACAAATTGTACTGTTAAAAATTGAAGTAAAAGTCATTATTATTACTACTGTTATTGTTTGCTGTTTGTTAAAGCTTTCCATCCATTTACATTGAAAGGATTTTAACAAAACGTTTATATTGATTTTTAGTTAAAATGCTGCGGAGCGGATGGTCCTAGCGATTGGGCTACCAGTCGTTTCAATAATGTCGATCGGACAAATATAGTCGATATCGCCATCTCATCCATGAATGTATTCTACAATATACCCGAATCATGCTGTAAAGATGAATTAAAGGAGAACGTATGTGAAATGTCGAGGAAATTGAAATTCGGCGGCACTTTCAATCCGGCCATACATCAACAAGTAATCTATCTATCAATTATATGATGTCTTGGGTGCATAGAAAAAAAAAAATAAAAAAATTATGTCTTTTTATGCTTTTTTCTTCCCATTTAATAAAGGGTTGCGTTGATAAGCTGATTGAATTGATTTATGAAAATTGGGTTCTACTGTTTGGTGTAACGGCCGGTGTCATATTATTGGAATTATTGGCTTTGACTTTCTCATTGAGTTTGTGCTGCGCCGTACGTAATCATCAATACAAAGCCTGAGAATTACAGAATTCCCAAAGGGAAATATCAGACGATGAGAAATACTAACTAGACTATGTTTAAGTAATTAAAACCAAATATTACACGAAATGCACAATGAACAATTTTATTAATAATACGAAAAAGAAAGAAAGAAACAACAACAACAACAACAGCAACAACAACTCAACCAAACAAAATTGTTTAGAATGTTTTTTTTAATAAACAAAAAAAAAATAAATAAATAAATTGAAAACACAAAGAGAAGAACGCATAAAAACTCTGCCATACATCTTCAAAGAAAGCTAGAAAAACTAGTAAATGCACGAAGCAAAGAAGCAAAGAAACGAAGTAGTAAGGGATAGAAAAAGTCAAAGCGAAACTTGTAAGCAATTTTTCTGTAAATAAAATCATTTTTTCAAAAGTTAGAAAAATAAGTATAAAGGAAACGAAAAAAAAAAGAAAACAAAAAACAACTAAAAATCAATTTGAATTCTCATGCATACCGACATATACATAAAAAAATATTTAAAAAATGAAATGTAAGCGTTCTTTACAAAGAAATAAAATTTTAGTGAGAAAAAAAAAAGAAATAAAAACAAATAATAAATCATTGAACCTTGTAAACACTTCTACACAAACAGACACATGTAAATTTAATTTTTTTTTTTTAATCAAAATTTTTATGTTTTTTTTTTCATACTCTTAAGCTTAACTTAAAAAAGAACTTTTTATTGCGTGTTACTGCCAAACATAACATGAAAAACAAGTCATAAAGTGAAAAATTTTTGAAACTCTTTACAAAAAAAAAAAAATAAATAAATAAATAAATAATAATAATAATCACACGTAATACTTGATAAAAAACAAAAAAAAATATACACCAAGAATAAAAATTAAAAAATAATAATAATCGACTCCTCAAAAATTAGACTTTATTGCAAGGCACAGTGAATTATTTATTTATTTGTTTTTGGTATTTTTAAATAATTCTCATTTTCTGCATTTATTCATTTCTAAATATTTTACGTTTATTTAATAAAGACTGTCCGAAAATTTACGCAAGATTTCAAGTAAATAGAGTTTTTATGTAGGGAACCATAATTTACATGGGGTAGGGTTATGTGGGGAAATTGCTCTCTTGCGCAATGCTCCATTTCTACTAACCCTAAACTGTCAGCTGGCATCCTGTTCTGTTGCCAACAACTTATCGCACAAATATTCACAAATTTAAGTGTAGCGTAAATTTTGAGATACATATACATATATATAAAACTTGTCATTAAACCCAATTTCATGAAATTAATTTTCATTACCGGATCGTTTTCTTCGGCGCAATGTCCGACTGAAACTCTCTCGAAAAATGGAATCCAAAAATTTCCTAATTTCTCCCAGAAATTTGCCAAGCAAGTATCTGTCCTTGATTATTATCGTTGCTATGGTTATTACTAGTACTGGTTATCACTAATGTGGGTGTAAGGCTTTGAAGTTGCCTGCTCCAGCCGAAGATGGCAATCTTCATTGTTGAATGAAACCGCTTCCATCCCTCGTATGCTTCAAAGAACTATTTCCACCTTTAATATGGATTAGATCCATGCCATCAAGATTAGCTTCCGATGATAAGTGTTCCAATTCAGCTCACTCTTAAGTAAAATGGCGATTTTATGTGAACTTAGGTTTAGAATTTAAAAAAAAAAACTTTTCCTTTCGTTATTAAATTTTACATTAGTTTGAAGGCTTCACTATATCCCAAGTTGTGATCAATGATATGAATATAAAAAGAATCTCATTTGATATTATGTGGCCACCACAAGCTTTAGAAAAGTGCAATCGTTATGAAGTTTCCAGTGTGTGTTCGGGGATTCAAATCGCAATGCGATAGAGTTTGCCTTGGTCGTAGTTATAGTGCGGGCTCAGTCGGTAAAGGACATAACATTTATCGATTAAACAAACGCCCACTGTCTCTTTCTCTCTTTCGGTACCTCTTACCGGTCGTCACCGTATTACACGAATAGGAGCGGGCGTCGCCCGGCAGATTGGTCGTATAGCAAAAAAAAAATGAAATATGAATCATGTGGCGCATGATAAGGCAGAGTTGTATGGATAGCAATTTCGCTTTTTTCCGTTCACAGCAAACTCCACACTTACGCCACATAATCATTGCTTGCGAAAAAATTCGATTAGTTTTAGATTGGAGACCTTTCCAAATATGGAAAATAAAAAGTTGCATTTTCGCATTTAAAGATGCACAACGTTCTAGAAAGCTGATGAAGACACAATGCGGGCATTAATTGATGGAAACCGGCGAATAACACCTTTCGAGATCACTGAGAGCTTCGACTATTCACGATAGAACGTTATTTATAAACTACTAAAAACAAAAAAGGACGAAATAACTTCCCGAACAACCCAATAGTTATAGCTCTTTGTCTGATTACGATCCAAAAACCCTTGTCCAGATTTCTTTGTAAATTTTTCCTTACCACCATAAGCGCAAAATTGGGGAAATTAGTCCATGGGTCCATTCGCTCCTAATTAATCAGGATTTATTATTTTCTTCTTTTTCTTAAATAAAAAATTTGAAAATGTGATCTTAATTTTAATTAATTTTTGAGATATTTTGTTTTAGTCCAAGGACGATTGCTATTAGAAAAACTAGGGATCGAATTATTTTCTTGATCATATCCCAACCAAAAGCCGTTTATTTGAAAGCTGCTATATGAATACCTGTATTATACGCAAAGTGGTGCAAATTGATTCATCTACATATTCACTGTGTGTTAAATATGGGGCCAAATAAATCCATTTTCCGGAACCCCAGCCATATAACGGTATGCATGAAAAGTAAATCTTCATAAGACAATAAAGTCTAATTTTTGACATATTATTTCGAATTTTTTCTATTTTTTTTTTTTTTTTTTGACAAAATCATAACATTTTATCCTTTAGTTAGTCCTTTTAAATGTTACCTTAATATAATTTATTAAATATTACAAATAAAACTAAGTTTTATATATATATATTTTTAACCATGAAAATATTAACGCAAAAAAAAACTCCTTAGACCTGAAACTATTGTAAACAACAAACATCAAAAAATAAATAAATAAATAATTTATAAAGGTATTTAAATCAAAAATAATGTTACCTTATATGTTAATATAAAAAATATTTTTGAAACTCCAAATCCAAAAATCTCTTATATTCATTTCCTGAGCCTTTTATATAGAAATGAATTTGTCTTTTTTGTTAAATTTGTTTATAAATTATTATGAAAATAAAATAAAAAAAATAATATATATAAATATTTTAAATTTACATATGTAGTTATAAATAAAAGGATTATATTTAAAACAAAAAAACAAATTTATTTACAAAAGTTAGTAAACAAGAAAAACGTGGCAACCATACATACAACTCATTACTTAGCACAATTCTTCAGATATATATACATAAATATATATATATATATACTAAATAAAGAAATACTTTTTAAATAAATCTAGAAATCATTAAGCCAACCAATAGCTCAAATTTTTCCTTAAATAAAATTATTGACAAAAAAAAAACAGAAATTAATAAAATAACAGAAAAAAAGGAATCTCTAGATACATTCATAATAAACATTACATACCCTATACTTACTTACCTGTAAAAATTAAAAGCGGGAGATTTTTTATTTATTTATTTTTTTTTCGTTTACTTCAAGAAAGGAATAATGAAACACTGCCCATTGCTGACTGCATATTTTCTCTTCTTTCCGTTAGAATATGCAGTCGGTGCGGGAAGTCAAGCTCTTGACTTGAGCCTACATAAATTGGTTTTTTATGTACCGACCTAAGCCAGTGAAGCCTTTTTGACTTTTGAGTCTACTTACATAAGCACCGGGTTTTTGTGTCCCAATCTTAGAATGTGAAGCCATTTTGAGTTTGGAGCCTATTTACATGAGTATCAGGTTTCTGGGTTCCGATCTTACAATGTAGAAGCACTTTCGACTTTGGAGCGTATTTACATAAGCACCGGGTTTTTGTGTCCCGATCTTAGAATGTGAAGCCGTTTTGAGTTTGGAGCCTATTTACATGAGTACCAGGTTTCTGGGTTCCGATCTTACAATGTGAAGCCCTTTCGACTTTTGAACCTATTTACGTGAGTACCGGGTTTTGTGTACCGATCTTAGAATGTGAATCCCTTTTGACTTTGGAGCCTCTTTACATAAGCACGGTGGTTTTTGTACCGACCTAAGAGTAAGAATGCTCAGGCATTTTCGGACGGCCAATAACCCATCGACTAAACGTTTAACTGTTAACGATGGGATATACCCTTTATTAAAAATGTAGAAAATTTTTATCTTATCGGATTTCGTCATAAAATTTTCGCATTATGCATGTATTTTAGAAATAATTTCCATGATTTTTTCAAGTCATTTTATATAATCTCTGTAAGAGGGATATACTCGCTTACCTGAATCTTTATCGATCTAAGTTTCCAAAGAGTTCGAAAAAAGTAATTGGCTAAAGTCTATGCCTGTTGAATATATTGTTAAGAGGGTAATACATAGGATTGCTTATGTTCCCCAGGTTAGTTTTGCCATACGAAGCCAAAGATCGTCTCGCTGAAAGACTACGACTTTTGTGACATTGTGATCTTTTCTTCAGCTCAATTGTCTATGGTAACCCCTTTGCCTTGGCTGCATCGTTTATACTTCAGATACTAAAGTATACGTAACGTATTCTACAATGTCCGCCATCTTCACAGTCGGTTACGATGCAGCCTGCGAATTAATCACGTAAAACAACGTCTTCCTTGATCTTCATTTTTTTTTCTTTTCTCACAAAACTCGATCTGTTAAAAGATTCAAGAACTTCGAGAAATCACAGTTTAACAGACATTCTAAGCCAAGCAGAGAGAATCGAATGCCATAATGAAAAGGCTTTGAAAATTTTCTCTCAAGTTTCGTTATATGTTTTCTTGAAAGAAATATTTGTGTTTCTAAAAGACATTTGACTGAGAAGAGATCGAGGAAAACGGAATTGATTAAATAAAGTTTTATTCTTCGACGGTGTCTTATAAATTCTACGAGAATTTCTGCACTAATTGCCTTTCTTCGGTTTTGCTAGAATACTACGGTTAAAAAGGAAAGAGTAAATAGACAAAAATAGAGACTCTAATACTCGACTTCTCCGTGCTCTCTCTCTCTCTCTCTCTCTCTCTCTCATTCTCTCTTTCTTTCTTTCTTTCCCTGTCTCTGCTTCTGTCTATAAAAGAAAATTTTCTAAAGTATTAGGAAACTTTCCTGTTTGGCCGGTGTTTCCAAGTCCATCATGTCCATTCAGAGCTTAATTCGTGAAATCGCCATAGAAATTTCATGTATGTTTTGGTCATACGATCAATTTTTTAATTAAATTGAAGTTTGCTTATTAATAAAATTTTTGCATATCAGAGTTGATTTACGGTTCTCTTTATGAAGCTACCTTCCTTGCTACTACAAATATGAAATTTTATATTCGATGTCGAACCAAATCCATACGCTATCGGGTATTGTCAACTTACTGTTCCTTCGAAGTTGGACCATAACGAGAACCATTGGGGCACTAGTGGAAGGCGCTATGGAGCTAGCGCCTTTTAGCACCGCAAACCGAGCTACGACCTTCTCTCTTTGCAACAAGATATTGTATCAAAGTTTTTGGTTTAATGATTTCAACCGAAAACTCTGTATTCTCAATGCAAACTTTACATCTCTCCCCCCTCTCTCTCTCTCTTTCTCTCTCTCTCTCTCTCTCTTTCTCCATCTCGCTCTCTTTCCCTTTGTTTTTATTAAAAGATTATTGGAAATTTCTAAATCCGAGCAACATCTCCCTTTCCCGGCCCCGCTCCCCGCTCCCTATCGCTCACTTTTCTTCTTTGTCGGTCTAAAATATTAACAAATGTCGATTTATTTCTGTTATTATAATATGTAAGAATCTCTTCCAAATCCAAACACTACAAATCTCTCTTGCTTGCTCTCTCTCTCTTTCTCGCTTCCTGCTTGCTAAGAGGAATTCTCCAAAGACTTTCATCAGATTTGGGAATTTATATTATTATTCTTTTAATGCTTACCACGTTTCCATTTTGAAAATTGGCAAAGGGAATTGCAGGTTTCGAAATGACAATATTTCTATAAAACGGTAGACCTTGTATACCAACACTTTTCATTAATCGAAATAGAAATAAAGTGAAAGTTAAATTATTTGAAAAAGAAGAAAAGGTACATAGTTTTGCTGGCGAAACTTAAAAAAAAAACAAAATGGAAATGATATTCAAGTTGATTCTGATATTGGTTGCACTTGATGTTTGCCTAACCCAGTAAGTAAGAGTTGCGACTACCAAATCGCACTCGCAGATTCAAATCTTAGCGTGGTTTGATGATCAATCGCTTTTGCTCGTAGCTATACTGAGTGCTTAGTCAGTAAAGGCATAACACCATTGGCCACACACTCACTAGACTGCGGCTGCCGCCTCTCTCTCTCTCTCTATCTCTTTCTTCCTCACCTTCCCTGGCCATGTTACAGATGTAGGGGACATTCCTTGGATGATTCGTCAGAAAGTTGTTGATGGACGATTCAGAACGATTTTCGAATTTAATATGATAAAGAGGAGGGCAAGGGGACTAACAATCGAATCAATTGATTTAGAATGATTTTCGAACATGATATGATAACCGGGCCAACAAGAAGGGGGCGGGTGGAAGGGAGAGAGGGGAGGGCGCCTAACAAAAAGGGTAGAGGGGAGAGGGGAGGAACTTGCTAACTTATGATAAAGGGGCTAACAAAAAACTGGAGGGGGAGAGACGGGGAACTTGCTAACGATCTAAACGATTGATTTGGAACGATTTTTGAACATGGTATGATAAAGGCGTTCGCAAAAAAGGGGAGGAGAAGAAGTTGCCTTTTCTTATAGGTGAACTGTTAAGGCCGTTACTCTTAGAGATCCGCTGAAGACATGGTGAATCCTCTTATTTAATTTATTACCAAATTTTTGGTCACGTTGATCAGCTGTTAAGTCATGTCAGAGATCGAATTATCGTCAACAGTTTCTTACCATCACTAAGACATCCGCTCTGAAGGACATTTACATTCAACGACTTTTTTAAAGCTTGACTGCGAATTTTCACATCTTAGGCAGTCTTCAAAATGTTTGACTCTTTTATACAAAACTTTTATGGAATCATTTCTCTGCAATGATATTTGAGACTAATTTAATGCTTCATATTTACTGTTAAACTCAATACTTTTTAGTTTGCTTAATGTGTTATTTAAAATTACAAATGCTTCGAAATGAAAATTTTTTTCTAAGATCTTTTGGTTTCTTTTTCTCTCAAAAAAACAATCAATACTCTCTACCATTAACTAATGTTCTTCTGAAGTAAAACACGAAAACAAAAAACAACAAAAAAAAAAAAGATAAAAAACGTATTTACTTTAATTGTTGTACTTTTAAAAAACTCTATAAAGAAAAAAGTTTTGGAAAAAAAACAATAAAATGTTAAAAATCGCATAAAGCATAAAAAGAACAAAAAAAAAAAAAATTAATTAATAAAAAAAAACAAAGTTTCGCCATAAAAAAAAAAACAAAAAATGCATTTAAATCAAACCGGGAAAAATTATTACTCATATTATTGTACGAAATAATAGATGACATAAAAATAAATTTACAATACTATATAGGACAAGATAAATAAAATATAAAATAACACAATAAAATTAAAGAAATTAAAAACTAAGCAGTTAATCGACCTTCGATTTAAGATTGATTCTGGTTCGTCTTGATATTTCCCATTGGTCAAGGAAATTCGATATTAAATTCGATATAAGATGCGATACCTACTATCTAAGGTAAACGAATATTGATCTCTTAGGTTAAGTCTGGGTTTGTATCATTGTCTCATGATATTTTCATGAAACTCAATCTTCCGACAGACTCTTCCAGATTGTAATCGTAGTAAAGGAAAGATCTTGATATATCTACATTAAGCATGAGTCCCATGCCCATGTTCTAAATTGGTCTCTGGACAATTTGATCTGAAAGCATCTAAGCGTTTAAGCCAACTTCCTCTCATCAAGTTTTATGGAGACATGTTTTTCTTTTCATTGGGAAGAAAACATCTAAAGCCGAAGGGAAGAGTTTAAACCATTGCACCCCTATGTCGACAAAAAATATCTTATACCAATTTCTATGTCGAAATACACGACGTCATATACCCATTATCCAAGGATACATATTTACAACACTTAGAAAGCGGCTTCAGAGACCCCATAACGTGTATGTATTCTTGTGTGTCAGTGTCAAATTCGATATGCATCCAAACATGTTCGCCTGTTTGTCAGTCCAACTGTGTAGTGTTCGGGGCAAACAAACCCCCGTTCGCAAATATGAAGATTGGAAAATGACACAAACCGGTCAAAGGACACGCCTACAATGCAACAAAAACTGAGAACTGAGTCTTGTTTTCCGTGTTTTGTGCTCGTTATTCATAAACTACATAGGTCTCCGCTTTTATTGTAAAAAATTGAAAAAATCACCCACGCTAACCTGGCGTTATATAGGGTGAAAATTATTCTTTTCATCGTCTGTTCGTTTGTAGCACCTATAGTAAACGTTCTCCTGCTCGCATGATATGAAGATATCGTCTACATATGTGCAAAAGAGTTCGAAAGTAATCTTAGGGTGATGGGTATAAAAGATTCGGTCATAACCGAATAATATTTTTTTTCACATTTTTTTACGAACTATAAAGACACAGGCCAAAATGCTTACTTACGCTGGTGTAAATCATGTGCATGGAAGGAAGTAATGACTATTAAAATGATCGTCTTCCTCTACTAATAACCATTGTAATCGCCAATTGCCCATTTCAGAGGAACTTAGGCCAATTTTCTTTTAAAAGCACTCAAGTAGTCGTCAAAGGATCTCAAAATCAACGGCAGCGCATTCCAGTAACAAGCTGAACGGGCAATAAACGAACTTTCAGCCAAAAAGTTTGATATGCATGTCTTCCTAAAGATTCTAACTAAAAGTCTTTATAGGAATATATTAATTATCTAAATTTTATGTAGCCATAGAAAGAGAATTTGAAAAAAAACATTATCTCTGAATCTGATACTATAGGCAAAGCATGTAATGCATTTGAAAATCATTCCAAGTTTATCCAAGTTATGCGAAAGCCGAAAATATTTCAAGATAATGGTTAACCTGCGACATAACAAGAACATGCGCTATTATGTATTGGTATATTTAAAAAAAACCGGCCAGTCTAGGTTCAGTTTGTCTAATTTCCGCACCGTAAGACATAATAATCGTTTGTTTATTTACATACTTTTCTTCTTCTTTTTGGTATTATTTTGTTCTGCAGCGAACAAGCAGACCGACTCGATGGGAAGGCGATCAATCCCCCCAAAAAAACGATCGTATATATTTTGTGTTTCGTATTGTATCGCTCAATATTTTATTAACGAGACTCGTAAAATTGGTTCGTTGCGTAGCGTATGTCCCGCAATGTTCTTAGAGAAAAGTTACCCTCTGCGGTATTACTATTTGCCATATCTAGCTTTTCTTTCTGCCATTTTCGAAAAGAGATGAAAAGCTATGTCATGCCTAGATTGCAGTGTTCGGTCTCAATCAAGGGAAAAATCCCTCAAGAGCCGTAGGTTAACTTTTGCATTACATAAGAGACAATTTATTTGCTTATGCAGATGCATAAGGCAAAGATTAATCTTGAAAGTAGCGATCTCATGTCCAGAACCAGTCTAAGTGTAATGTTTATGCGCTAACTGGCCGAGAGCGATGGGTAAATCAGACTCAAATCCTTACTGCGATCGAAAATTTGTAACAATGTCTTCTACTTCTGAAGAGCGTTTGGCACCAATGATCAATTCATTATGCTCTTCTCCGAATCATGGGTGTAAAGAGAATTAACTCTTATGTTTTTAATTTCTTCCTCGGCTTACATACAACA
>CCAG010000036.1:0-87860 GCA_001077435.1 Glossina morsitans morsitans | reverse complement strand
TAAGCAACATACTCAAATCATTATGTAAAGGCAATGAATAGTTTTACACTTTCTGTTATCTTAATCAAAGCAATTAAAGCAACATTATCACCACAATGTCATTTGAAATCTTACAAATTTTTGTGTTATTTATCAAAACAAAAGCTTTCTCTTCTTTCGATTCTTCGCTCTCCTGCTCTCTTTCCCTCTTTGCCGAACTCGCTCACTCTCACCATCTCTCTTTTTATTTTTCTCTCGTCACCTCTATCTCTCTCTCTCTCTTTCTCTCTCTCTCTCTCACCCCCCTCACGGCCCATCTCTCACAATGACCGTCTTTTCCAATAACTGTTGTATAGTGCGTGTCAATCTATCTCACTTTGACGGTTTTTTCTTTATATAGAACTGTGATTACCACTCACACCCTTATTACACTAGTAAGTATGCATAAAATTCTGAAAACAATTTTTAACCATAACACAAAATTTACACATTTAACGCATACACGCATACCTACAGGCATAAGTATGTAAATTAACATAGAAAACTTTTACACAAAAGTCAAACTACTTAAAACAATCCCTCGACTGATACAACTTCTCATATGTATCTAACTAAAAGATAGGAGGAAAACAAAAGTACTCTCGTTTTATTTACTAATACTTGTTTAAATAAAAGCTAAAAAGAAGAAGGAGAAAAAGATAACAAAAAAACAAAACGAACTAAATATGCTATGAACTTCAATGAATATGTGTTGTTGGCGGTGCCATAAAACGACATATCTATGTAATCTTACACTTTGAAAGTGTATGCTTAGACAGACAAAACCTATACTTTTACATACCGTATCCATACACACATTCTCTACTACCGCATTTTAACACATTCATACATTCTCTTAAGACCCGAAATACCCAACAGAAGAAGGTGTTAACTTAACATTGTAGTTATACATACTTCAAATTTTTATGTGTGCATATGTATATGCATATGTACATTTATAGCGTATAATATAATACATTAAAAAAAATAATAAAAAAAACGGAAAAGAAAACAAAGCACAGCCCCAACGACACGTCACACTGTTATCCTTAGTAACAAGTAAAAGTTTTTCGGTAAAAATCAACAACACGAGAACACAAGCAACAATAATAGCAGTAACTTTTCTGTAAAGTTTGTACTATACTCTGATTACAACATCGGTTTAGATATGAAGTGATTTTTCTCTCTGGACGTAACGACAGTGAATAGCGCAGTAACTACGGATGGATGCCCAGATAAATACAATAATATAAACCAAGTTTGCTTTATTATTATTTAAAGGACCAACCTTTTGGGTGGATTGAAGTTATTTATGAAGTTATTTGAGATCTAAAAAAGTTTATTTGCTAGAATGTTTACTATAATTGTCTTCTTTTTTTTTTTTTCTTGTATAAAGGAGCAGAGCCTAGATATGCAAATCAAAGAAAATGACGAATACATTTTTAGTTGAAAAAGGTTAACTCTTTCTAGATTATATCCACTTCTATATTCCGTTCAATTCATATTCACGTGCGTTAAACTGTTTCAGTAACCCATTTTCTTTCTCTTAATAAGTTTAATGCAAGTTCACAAGGAAATTGTGCCAAGCGTTAACGATTTTGCTATAAACTATGCATTATTATTATTATAACTATGTAAGGCAGATAAGAGACGAGAGAAATCGAATCCATTTAAAGAGTCAAAAATCATGCACTCACGTCGTTCTTTTTCAAATAGATCTCGACCACAATCAAAATCAATATATTCCTAATTGTCACGAGATCTACTCCCAACTCGGTTAGGTGTCACAAAATATATTATGTTTGTCCCCTCATTACAAATATCCGTCGTCTTAAAGTTCAATATTTCCCTTCTAAAAATATTATTTTTATACCCATACCCGAAAGATGAAGAATTGGTATGCTTTGTGGGATCTTTGAAGCTTTTCTCTGCGCGTTATAAAGGTGTTGTAAAACCAATTAAATTTTGATACACTACAATATAGAGTAGAAGTGTTAAAATTTTTGTACATTTATTTGCTATAGTTTATGAGTAATGAGCAAAAAACCAATGTCTCATTCGTTTTAAAAAACAGCGGTGCTCTCAGCTTACGTAGGGCCGTGGGCGTATCTTTTCACCGATTTGGCTTATTTTCAATAGCAACCTCTGTGCAAAAACTTCCTTTCTGCCAAATTTGAAGTTGATAGCTTCATTTTTGTGGCCAGGACAGACAGTACACAGATGGGCAGACGGACCTGCTTAAATCTATTGAGAATTCGATGCTGATCAAGAATATATATACTTTGTGGGATCTATGATGCTACTTTGCTAGGGGTTGCAAACGTTTTGACAAAATGAATATACCCTTCATTCTTCGGTGATGGGTATAAAAAAAATGAGCATGGCCCACTCCATATTGTAGAGCATGAAAATTTAGTTCTTTTACTTTTTTCGCCTTTTTAGGATAACGGCGATGGGTACAAAAGATTCAGTCACGACCGAATATGATTTTCTTACTTATTTTCTTTGTTATTAAAATTTTTTTTTTTAATTGTATTTATAAAATTTAGGTTGGTAGATATGAAAATACAAGGCTTAGGATGCGTACAACAGTTTTTCAGACTTTTCGAGAACAAAATAAAAGTACTGTAGTTCTTACAAAGCAGTTTATTTTTTCCTTTATCATCTTTATCCCAAAATCTAGTGAGCATGATATGCTTTTATTTAAAAAATTATTTTAAAAAATGGCGTCGGTTTGTATGATTTTTTTTTTTTTGAAAAACAGGTCGAAAATTTATCGTCAAATCTCTCAATTTTAAGTTATTCTTGAATGCTTAGTACAAAAGAAGAAGAGAGCCACCGTTACGCCGAACTCAGACCGCAGGGTTTCGGGAAAAACCGGCCTACAGGTACAATTTGCAATTTTGATAGCAAATTTTAATTTACCTCCAATGAGGCATGCCTGCACTATATAATGAAATCCTTAACGCTTTGAAATCCCAATGCGGTGCAGAATTGTGCCTACAACCTTTAAATGATCTAAAGACAAATTCGAACTTAACTAGCAAAGATGCAAAGATACTAACAAACTCCCTTAACAGCGCTCTATTAAAATGTTAGGATCAAGATATGCTTAAATTTGAGAGCTTACTTCGGCCAAATCAGGAAATGTATGAAATTTTTGTAAACACGTCGCGAATCTATATGAAAGTAGATTTCGAGCGGACTAAACAAATTCAGTTTCTCTTTATACAACTATTTTTAAAAATTTTTAAAAATTTTTTGAAATTTGATATGTTAGGATGAAAAGGCTATGAAAAAATAGCGGGATTTGAGACTCTAGCGCGGCCAAATTAACAAATGTCGCCTACGTTCGGCTACAGCAAGTGAATTTATCTAAAAATATCTTTCAGTCCAGAAATAATTTTCAACCCAGGACTATTTTTAACAATTTTTTAAATTTTGATATGTTAACATAAAACGGCTGTGGAAAGATACTCAAATTTGAAACTCTAGCGCAGCCAAAACAGAATGTCTTCTTTCCTCGCTCCGCTCCTTACTTATTCGTTCCCTCCCTTTCTTCCTCCTTTCCTCTTCACTTTTTTCCCTCCTTACTGGCTTCTCCCCTTACTTTCTTTCCACCTTATTTCCATCCCAGCTTACTGCCCTCCCACCTTATTTCCTTCCCTCCTTACTTCCTTCTCTCTTCATTTCCTTCCTTCGTAAAATAGAGAGTCTGCAATAGATTCACGTGATATAGCTAAATATAGTCGACATTATGTAGTTTCGCCAAGTAAGAGTCTCAAATTTAATTATGATTCCATAGCCAGCGTTTGCTAAAGCAGCAAATTTCAAAAAATTTGTAAAAAAAATCTTCTTTCCTTTCATGCAAGGAAATAACAAAATTAGCAGATTTCCATCCCACACAATAAAAGGTGATAAAAATGTATATAAACACATTCGAATAAATAGCGACCTTAAAATTGCATTGGTCAGAAAAAATGTTCTTTTAATTTATTTGTTTTTTTCTTTTACTTCTTCTTTGAGATAAGAATTCTGTACAAAGCGATCGGTGATTGCATTAAACCTTAAAATCGACAAACAGTAGCTTAGCTAGCACTTGTATATAACTTTTTCGTTGTTGTTAAAATTGCAGGCAGCAGTCTAATATTATCACCTTAATGTGTTTTCCTTATCCTCAAACACGTTGCTTATTGATGTTGCTGACCATCGCTATCAAGCTTCGATTCAGAAACGAAATCTTTTTCATGCAGGCAGTGGTCACAGCGCGTCACTTAAACAATAGCTCTAGAAACCAATATGTATGTGTTCGTATAACAAACTACCTGATATTTTACCAAAAAAAAAATTCAAAAATAACGAAAATAAACGTTCCTTTTTGTCGTTGCCGATTAGACTGATCGTTGATTTATCTTGATTCTATATTACGGAGGTTCTCACTCAGAGAACACGGAATAAATAATGGAAAAACTTGTTCGTTTTTTTCGTAGTTCTATTAAAAGCACGTAACAAAAGAAAAGTAATGACTGTTAGCTCTGATGTACTTCAAATTGTATGCAATTTTAGCTTTGACATTTAATGGCATTGATGTGAAACTGATAATTCGTGTACAGAGATATTAGAAGAGGAATGTTATACCCGTATTGTGTGTACAGGTGCTGATGATTACACACTTGATAAATGGTATAGATAACCGTTATATGATATATATCGTGAATTTTATCTGTTTAATAGGGTTTATTTACATTTTTTTTTTCTTTCTTACGAAAAAAGGTCTTCCCTTTTAATGGATTTATTGTGTTTTACCTTATAGGTACTTTTAGGTCTCTTTTCTTGGCAATCGCCTTAACATGTGCACAGTTACTTTTGGATTCAGTATTGAAAATGATGACGAAAGACGATTAACGAAAAAAACTTCTCGTAATTTAAACAGATGAACGATGAATCAACGTTAACATAGATATTTAAACCAATGTTAGCAACAATTAGCTGGATTTATGCTCTCTTTTACGCTCTAATACACAAACCTAAAATTGCTTACAAATGAGAAAACAAATATAAAAAAGTTTGTGAAGCGGTGCTATTCAAAAAGTGCATAATTAAAAATTGAAATTTTCAAAAACAATTTCTCATAAGGTAAATAAATCTTTTCATGAGTTATTTAGCTCAATTTTATATATGGCCCCCCTAAACCGGAAGCAAAGTATTGATTTAAGACTGCTTCACTTCCAATTTCTTGATTGAATAAAGAACATTTGCCACCTAATTTGATAACAGATGAAATGCGGACAACTTCTAATACTACTTTCACGATGAGGTGTGCTCCGTAGTTTTAATAACAACCAACGAGTTTGCTTCCTTCCCGAAAACAGTTTTTCCATTCTGCTTATAAAAAAATCAAATAAAGCAATTCTGTTTTTCCTTCTGGGATCGTGTGATTTTTAATATTCACTATCCCTAACAAGCCATACGAGAGTGCGCGTGAAAGGTAACAAGCAGTTCACTGATAGTATAAAAAAAAAGTTGGTGGAAATTTTCACGGCAGTCGTAAAAAAATTGAATTCGAAAAACAATATCGATATTTATTTTGTTTAACTGAAATTCATTTAAGAGAAAGCAGAAAACAAAAGTGTCTCAATTTTGGTGATCTCTTTTCCTGACACGATACATTACGCCGTTAGGAGCCCAGCAAATATAAGACCCAATCGGATCCGAATCTTGGATGGCCATCATCTTAAGTTAATATATGCAACTTTCAAAGTATTTTTTAATTATGTAGTTGCATATGTATAATGTTTATATTTCCTTACCATTATCGGGCGATCCGTAATTAATTAACAAGGGGAAGGTATTTTACAACATTTGTCAATTTATTGGGATGAAAATATTTTGAAATAATGAAAGAACGGACAATGAACGCAAATACTCGTCGCCCTCCCCACAAATCGTACGGGCTTTGAAAGGTAAATGTGTGCAGATGTGATGGCTCCAAGTTAGATAATTAAAATATGAATATTATTACGAATTGAAAGAGAGACAACATACTCAGTTTTACTGACAAATTTTCTGAAGAGATCCAATATCTATTCACTTGTTCATTATTGCCTGGCTTATTTGTCTGTTTACCTATTAGTTTGTTGATCTGGAAAGAAATAGTTACCACATTTTTTCGATTAAGTCAAGTAAAAACTTTAACCAGCAAGTTGCCTCTTTCAGCTTACATTTGTTTCATGTTATTAAAAATTTATTTTTTAGGCTGAAGTTTATCTAAACTGAATTCTGTAGTTAACAAAAAAATGTGGGAAAAAAGTGTAGGACAAAGTAATACGCACTTCCTATTCAACTGTAGTGACGCGTAGAAACATGAAGTGAAATAAATACAAAAATTAAAAATAACCAAGACCGATCATGATATAACTTATTGGCTCACATAGTTTTTCATTTACTTATATCAAAAATTAAAACGTGTCCATGCAAAGGCATACGTTTCAAGAGAGCCCAGACGTGGTCGAAATTTAACAAAATTAGCGATTTAAAGAAATCTTATTTTATGGTTCCTCATCTAGTTTTGCCATAAAATGAAGTACAGTGAACTAGATACTGTTGCGATATAAAGGCTTCTATTTTATGAGAACGTTTATATGAAGCGAGGCCCGCAAAAATTAACCTACATGGTCCACCATCCAAAGTTTCACATCAACTCTGTATGCCCAAAATTTTTTGTTTTCTTCTCGCTTTTTTATACGACTCATCTGACTGAAGCGATATCCTCGTCTATGAGTGCAACACGGTGTTCATCAGAAAGAAGTGTGGAAAGGTAAGGAGATAGGCATTAGCTGCAGCCTGGTAGACGTGTGTCCCTAATCGATAAGTCTTATCCTTAACTACTGCTAAGTAAGTTTAATTCGAACACCGACTTTGTAGTCGCGAATCTTACTTACTTCGGTATGATGACACCCAAATATACTTACTCGGCAATTTTTGTCAAAAAATGTTAAGATATGCGAATTTTTCTTTTTATAATGACTCCTAACAAAGAAGTCGTTGTGTGAGAATTGGTCTTAAAAAGGCGACGATCCAATCTATTCTCAACAGATTGCGTCCTTCAGACAGACAGATAGATAAGCTTTAATCCATTCTTAAAATGATTCTGAACCGATCGGTATAATTACAGGTGGTCTATCTTAAGTCTTTCTGGATGTTACGCGCACATCCGCACAAACATTGCATACCCTCTATCACACGAGGTTTCATGTATAAGCACAGTTCACTGCCAACGAACGTCAAGAAATTCTTTCTAAACCGCATGACAAATTTTCATTACTACAAACTACTTGAACCGAAATCTAAGAAGGCAAGATAGTTATGAGAAGAAAAAAAAAGGACACATTTATATTCATTCCACAATTTACGCTCATCAGGGATAAATATACATGGAAGAGTTTTCAATGCACGCATCTGTGCCTTGAAAAAATTTTGGGAAATCCAATATAACCCACTCTGTTAGATATTAAAGACCAATTCGTACGGCCTGCGTAAAGTATAACAGTAGAACGCTCCACTTAAGCAATCCTTGCCTAAGAGAGGAGCGAATCTTAATTTAGTGCTATGTATAGACAAAAGAATAAAATAACGTATATTATCTGTAATCCTAATTGGCAAAATCCATTAACATTGCCACGAAAACAAGTTTGCAGTAGAAGAGTGACTCTCTGCCCTGCAATGGTTTTCAAATTTTAGAAAAGCTTCTGTTTATTGTTCTTTCTTTCTTGCCTTTTTGGAATTTTTGAAACATTTTCTAGGCGAACAATAGTTGCAACATACGTAAGTAAATATGCATCTAATGGTGATACGACTTAACACAACACACAATGGCCAGCAGCTGTGAATGAGCAACCGTAATAAAACTGACGATTACCAACAAAGTTGAAAGGGCTCATAAGATGAAAATGACAAGCAAGTGCGTAAATAACATTTGTCCGTTGATTGCTTTTGCTTTGCCCTTTTAGGATGATGAAGGGCATGGATTTGCAAAATCTACGCTTTATGCTTAAAATAATGAAAGTGTAATGAAGTTCGAAATGTTTTCTGTTTTTTTATTATTTATTTAGGAAGTAGCAAAAAATAAGTCTCGTCACATTAAGCTTTGAATGATAAACGTAACGGAGATTTTGTTGGACGTCTCCCGGTACTTTTGCTATTCTTTGCATACACAATTTAATAGAATGCCTTCGTCTTATTTTAATTTAGTCAATTTGAAAAGCATTTCAATTGAATTCAACTCAATTTCACAGTAAATCTGGAGATTGATGGGTAACGCCCACTTTTGACAACAACTTACAAAGCCACATACGCGCCATTATGTGGTAGTGTTAAACATTGTATTCTGTCTCGAAAAACGAAAGTAATTTTTCTTTCTTCTTTTTTTGTTGCTTGCTTTATTTTAGATCATAAACAATTCTAAATGGTGATCCAATTACTTAAAATGTGTTATTCCATTGTTGAGTATACCAAAAATTTGCATATTTTGTTGATTATATGGTAGTAACAAGTGCAGAGAGTAAGGAGTAGTTCGTACAATGTTCAGAACTTTAGACAAGAAATTATATTGGAATTTACACAAAGCCGTTAGATTGAGGGAGCGAGGGGGTGTGTGTGTAGATGAGATGTGGTAGTAACAAATGTAATACCAGTGGTGTTGGTGGTTGTTTGTATATTTTGACAAATTACCGAAACTATATGGAAAATTACTGTGTTGTTTATATGAACAAAAGCTTAAGTCATTAAACTACTGTAAATAATAGAAAGAGATAACAAGACTAACAACTAAACTAAATAGTGAACGAAAAAAAGAACTTTTTTAATTACAATTATTTTCCTACAAAATATATTAAAATCTTTTAAATGAATCTTTTAAATTATCTGTTTTTTACCCCACATATTGTTGCCTATACGATCCTTCCCCAGGAGCTCTACATTTTCTTATACGATTTTTTAAACGTCACATCCACACATTTGCTCTATTATCGTTTCACATTTCAACTTGTCAATGATAATTTAATCACGAAACACTTCAGTAAAGCTTGCAAAACTAACGAATATTTTGCATAAGGATTGGATGAATACTGCTTAGGATTTTTCAATTATCGCAATAGTATGTTAACTGAAGGCTAGTGAATTTTGGATTTTTTTGTTTTTCCCAATTCTTTGCGAGGTGCATAGTTTCTTTCTCCAAATATACGAAACATTCGGAACTTTCTAATGGGGACGTATTGCTTTTGAATAAATTATAGAAAAAAAGAACAATTAAATTGAGGGGGATTTTGCTAAAAAAAAATCGAGTTAGAAAAATATTTTTTACAAACGAGACAATTGTAGTTAATTATAACCTTAAATAATATAAATTTTGACAGCTTTATATTCAGACAAGTAAAAACACTATATTGGGTCCCCGGCCCACAGTTATTCGTACAACGACTTTGCAAAATATGGCATCATAGTGATCGGAAAAGAGGGCCAATCCGAACCATTTTCAATAGCATTCGTTTTAGAGATAAAACACGTCAGCATACCAAAGTTCGTCAAACTATCGCACAAAATTTGCGACCTATAGATTGCAAACAAGAAAACAAGAAGGGCAGATCAGGTTAGGTAGAATAAAAGATGAGTTTATTTTAAGTCCTTCTGGGTGTTGCATATATCCGGACAAACTGAATGCACTCTGTAGGGTATAAAAATCAGTCGATTTGAATCTTTCGAAAGACGAACAAAGAAGAAGAAAAATGTTTCGAGAAACAAAGCTTTTAAAGATCCAAATATGTGTAATGCGACTTTATTGCCACGTTCGGAAAATCAAGTTTTGTGGCCATGATATCGTTATGGTCCCCCCGTCTCCCCTCTTCAATTACCTTTTTCTATAATGCTTAGTTGTTTTGATATTAAAGCAATTTATTTATACTGAAATTCATTTTTTTTGTCTCAAGCACTGCGGCTATGCTGCTTTCAATAACAGCCGGACGGAAGGACAAAATAACGCTATATATCGACAAACCGACGTATAGTCTAGTATTATTTTTGGAAAATTCAATCAACGTTAGGTTTGCCGCCAAAAAATGCTTGACAGCACAAGGTACCTTTCGTTCCGTAGGGTAGACGTAAAATAAAACATTCCCTTCTTTCCACATGAAGTACATTGTAATATCAATATAATATTGAGAGCTTTATTGGTTAACTCCCTCAATCTTGTTAATATTATTCTAGTTATTGTTGTAGTATGTATGTGCACCACCGAAAGTTAAATGCTTCCTTTTTTTTACGCTGTTTACTGCGTGCGTATGGTGTTGTTGTTCAATTTCATGGTTGCAGTAACAAAAATTTCTTTCTTTGTGCTTGTTTTTCCCCCCTCATCTCTTGTTGCGTTCAGAGTTTACAACACTTCAACTAGGAGTCTATGAAAAATTTCACAAGGCCACAAAAACACATTGTTTACACCTTCATCACTACATGTACAGGGTACGGATTTTATTGTGATGGACGAAAAGAACAGTAAAGGTATTATTTGGAATTCACAACAAATAAGTGGTAATAGCATTCAGCATAAAACTTGTTCAATTTTTCAACATATACTCGTTGCGATGCTGTTGATGCATTGATGTTCGTTCGATTTACATTAGCAGCATGCATTAATGTGTCTGATTGCGAAAGGAGCTTTCACCAGAACAATGTACAATTGTATATGAGATTTTTCTTCTTGATACGAATAAGAATATTTTTAACAAAAATTGGAAATATTTTTAAAGTGAGGGGTCGATATATATATGGAATGTTTACTAAATATTGAAATCTCCCAGTAATCGAATTAAAATGTGACGTTTCCATTCATTAGAGAGATGAGATACACATTCTTATGGGATTTCTTTGCAGAAAAATAGACTTCGTAGACTGCTTGCTTGCACATTTTTCAGAAAAAATAAACAAAATTTTTTTTTGCTGTGATTTAGACTTTGAAACTTTTGAAATATGGAGCAAAGAGATTATCATCTAAAACAAAATTTTTCCCTTGAGATTTCGACCTCTTCGCCAAGAGTTCGAAAAAACGGCTGACTCTAAATAATTCTCGACTGCTAAGATACAGCAGCAGAGAACTTTAGAAAGTTGTTGCCTAAGAGGATTTCCATATAAATACATTAGTGTAGTTTGGTCGAGACTTTTGTTGAACGAACATAAAGCTGAGATCGATTGGTCAGTGGCTCTATCAAGAAATTACAACTTTCTTATGAATATTTTGACATTGATTATGATGTACATGATTCTAACCATTTTCTCTCCCATTTCGCATCACATGAAGTGTAAACACTGCGATTCTGTCTTTGATAGAGCCAGCAAAAGTCGCGTGTAACGAAGATAAATATTTGAACATGCAAAAGCTGTTCTTTGGTCCTAGTACCGCAGACAAAGGGAGTATTATATATTTTAACACATTCAAGACCGCTGAGGTAAATTCACATCATTTGAAATTCTATTCCTAATCGCCGCTCATGCAAATCCACGTCCTGCGATTTGCTTCTAAATGCGGCAATGTTAAGCGCTGTCTGCAACCTCTAGTGTGGCACGCACCAATTTGTCGCGATATTGGGGTATTTGTTTTTTATATGGAGATACACCAGCTATTGTTGTGAAACGATGTACACATTGTGTGACATGCCTCGGTTGCTCCGACTTACCATAATTTTCGGGTATAAGAGCTTACCTAACTTAAGGCCTTTACGCGTGCCTTGTACGTCCGATTACCTTCTTTTCGTTTTTACCGCTTAGTATCTGGTAAGCCATATTTTATTTATTTATTTCTATTTTATTCATTTTATTTACCTACTTGTACATGAAATTCAACTACACAAAATTAGCAGTCGAATTCCAGTAAAACTTAAAAGAAAATCTTATACAAATTGTTTTAAAAACCACTATACAATATGAAGAAGATATGAAAAAAGAAGAATAAAAAAAGCAAAAACAAAGCAACTTAAAAATAATAATTCAAGTAGAAATAAATAAAAGGAAAAAAAAGCAAGTACGCAGCTAGCACAGAAGCTTACCTGCAACAAGAACAGATTCAGGTTGCAAGTGAACCCCTAAACCATTGCAAACATGTATAAGCTTGGCAACCGATGCCTTAAACAGCACCATATAACTTTCGAAAAAAAGCGAAATATTACGAACACAAGTTAGTTTAAGTACGGCAAAGGTAGATCGCGCGTATTAAGCAAAATTGCTTTAATAGACTTTAAAGAGTCCGATAATGAGAATAAGTGATAGACATCATTTCGGTTTTTGCAGAAAACTCTGAGCGCGTTAAACAGCTCATAATTATATTTACATTGACTAAACTCAATCAAGATGAAGTGCCTGGAAAAGCGGTTAGGGACATTAATGCTTAGCTCATCAAGTAATGCAGGCGAGTCGACAGTACTATTTATTACTTTGATTAAGAAGGAAACGTCAAGAACAAATCTGCGTTTTTCAAGAAACGGTAAGGATAACAGAAGCAACCTATTTTCATAGGGGAGAACAGAGGCAATCGTATCCCAACCCAAATTCCTAAGGGCAAGTGAATCTACATAGCACACAACAGAGGCTTACTCGAGTATAGGTCTAACCAAACACATGCACAGCCTTTTCGTAATGTAAGGATCATCAAGCTCTTCGGACCACCTCTTTATAAAACGAAGCGCGGACCTATCTTTGTTTAACGAGAGCTCAATATGCCAGTTAAGGCTTAACCTAGGGTCAAAGAGAACCCCTAAATCTGTGAACGAATCGACGTCCTCCAACTTGTGCGCATCTATGAAATGCTGACTAATGAACGACTTCCTTCTTGAGAAAGAAAGATTATTACATTTATTCAGGTTTAGTTTCATATGATTCAACGAGCACCATGCAACCAAATTATTTAAGTCAACTTGAAGCTGAGATGATTGCGATTCTACGAAAAAGGAAGAAAACAGTTTCGCATCATCAGCATACATTAAGATCTGGCTGGATTTAATCACCCAGAGCAAATCATTAATGTGTAGGTTAAATAAAATGGGTCGTAAGTGGTTGCCTTGTGGCATGCCGGATGTCACGGGGAGTTCATATGAGCTGATGAAGTTTAACAAAACCCTGAATGACCTATTATGCAGATAAGAGTTTATCCATTTCACTAAATTGGAAGGGAAGGCAGAGGCTTGGAGTTTAAAGGTAAGTAATTTATGGTTAATCAAATCAAACGCTTTGCTAAAATCAGTGTATATGATATCAGTGCGAGAGCCTTTAGAAAAAACCTTGAAAACATGACAAATAAACTCTAACAAATTGACGACCGTAGATCTTCCTTTCCCAAAGCCATGCTGGCTCGAACAGCTTAGGCAAGACAATCAACTTGGGTATGTCTCTGTAGTTCTCAACAAGTTGTCTACTTCCACTTTTGTGAGTAGGAATAAGGAAATTACTCTTGCAATACAAAGGGAAAACACCTAAATTCAAGGACTTGTTAAAAATCTTTGAGATAAGGCCACATAACTCGACAGCGCAAGATTTAAGTACACATGATGCAATTCCATTTTCAGGAATAAGCAAATTAGGAATTGAAACCAAGTTAGTTGTCGGATATGGTTAGTTTGCTGATAAATCGGAATTAGCAGTCGCAAAATTTTTGGCGGAACTATTCAGTAAAAAGATTTCAGGTTTCAATATCATCCGCGGACTCAGAGCCGTGAAGAGAAATACGCGAAGGATTTATGGAAATATTTCTCTTGGAGTTAGCAAATTTAAAAAAGTATTTAGGACTAGCAAACAGAGAGGATTTAATGAGCTGAAGGTATCTGCAATAATATTGGTGATTGAGGGAATTAAATCTATGCCTTGCCGCTGAGTAAGCGAAATAGTCGAAAGAAGAGCCACTTTGCGAGAATTTTTTGAACAGCGTGTTTTTTCTATTCTTGTAATATTTAATTGTCTTATTAAACCATCGGGGACACCTGCTTCGAGGACGAGACTGCTTGATCGGAACAGATGCAGAAATAGCTAGAGTTAATATATTGTAGAACGATGACAGTAAGCTATCAATATTTCCAGCTGAGAAATCAAGCTTAGTGTGTGAAAGGTGTTATTTTAGCAGTGAAATATTGATTTTAGGAAAACCATAATATATATTGGAAGAAGTTGAACTTGGAACGTTAGAGAAATTCAACGAACCATCATGCTTGTAACGAAAGGAGATATACATTGCAGGATGATAAGGATCCTCAAGCAAACTAAAACAACACTAATCTCAGGAGAATTGGCAAAGATTCAGTATCAGAAACAAAAAAACTATGCCTGCCGCGAATATGCTAATAACAAGCGTATTAAGTTACAAAAAAAACATCCATGGCACATTTGAAATGTTTAGACGCGCTTTCTTGGAAAGACGATTTTCTAAAATGATCCCTAAAACCAATTCCTACAATTTTCGTTCTTTTCGTGCGGGCTGTTTACAAAACTGTTCAAGTACTCTAGTGCAGCACATAGAGGATTTTTAATAAGTTACTTTAAACCTTCTTTATTAAGCAACAACACTGGGGTTTCTCTCCTCAACATACACATATGATTCTCGTTTGTGCTTTTTTTATCTTTAGTAAGCGGAAATTAGCCTAATCTTAACACACAAAGATTTGTGAAATGAGTTTGCGCGAACTTTTATATTATGAAAATGTTGCAATTATTTCTTCGACGCCGTTATTGTTAAGGTATTGTAACCATGTAAGCAAAGAAGGCTTAGCGAGTGCCGGAATGAGTGTAAAGTGTTGGTGCGACGCTTCATGAGACTCAATCGTTAGAAGAAATAAATTTACTTCCAAAGCACATTGAATAAATGTTGATAAAAAGAATTATCAAACGTTTGAAAATGGTCTCGTGACTCTCATTTAGGTATCGACTACAAAATTGCGGCACAAAAATTGAGCAACGCTGGCGGCATATCAAAATGGGCACATAAAGTGACCGCCGCATCTAGAATGAATGGCACTGTTTTCATTATTAAAAAAATGGAATTGAATGCAGTTAAACGAACTAGAACAAGAAATATTCCTTAAGTTCATTGACATCGCCATACACTTTACATAGATATAAAATATTAAGAGTATCACAGATCGAAGAAAATCGTGATAAAAATTTATAAGAGATCCAAAATCATATAACATAGCAATGAAGATGAAAAAATATTGGAAATTTACAAAGGCACTCTTAAAGCTTAAGAAGTAATACTGCCGCGTGGGCACGAGATTAAACGTCATTTTCTTAAGGAAGGCTTATCAATGTCCATACATTTTACAAATTTTTTTAACACAAATTTCTACAGTTGCTCACATGCTTACGTTGTATGGCAATTGGTCGATGAAGTGACCTAACCGGAAGCATTTTCAATAGCCTTCGCCGTTAGTCCAAAACGCGTCAGTTTATCAAATTTCGACACTATGTCTTAGCAGAAGAATACAAAGCGGAACGGCGGATGTACGGACAGACGTACAGCCGAGCTCAGATTGGGTCAGAAAGAGGCTTTGAGTCGTTTGGTAAAATAAAAGGTAGATCCTTCCTTTTAGACGTTGTCCACATCCGCACAAGCTTTGCATGTCCTTGTACTCGAAAGAGCTGATTTTGATTAATTGGATTTGAATTTATTCTTTGAATGTTATATAACATCTAGTTTAGTAGTTATGATTTCTTTAAGAAAAATGGCACCGATTTTAGGTAAAAAGTAGTATTTTCTTTTTAACAAAATCTGCCAAATATCGATTCCAATTAACTCATTAAAAAAGTCTTAAACGGTTAACTAGACCATTTTAATATATAGCAAGAGGTGAAATACAGTCAATTCGACAAAACACAGTTTTCAGAAAAAACACGACTGAAAATTTAAGCGATTTCAAATATTAATTTCACCCGAAATATCAATTTTTGACCCTCATACGAGAGGTGTTCAAAACAGAGGTAACTTTTCAAATTTCCTGGACTACGTAAATTTAATTTTCGGATTTTTTTTTATTTTGTTACATTGATACACATGTCCCCAACATGTGTTGACATTATCAGTTAGGTATCATTTTCGGTTTGTTTCTCATAGATATACATGTTAGATGCATTTTGATGTGCTTGGAGTTTTTTTTTATCGAAATAAACAGATCAATGGACCTGTACTGAATTTTGTATGAAAAATAAAATTAAGCGCTCCAACTCACTTAAAATGTTAACTCTGGCATTTGGCGAGTTTACTCTGAGCTAAAAAAATGATTACAAGTGATACGCAGAAGGTCGTCAAGATGTTAATCACGATACCCGACTTGGACGCCCCAGCACGTCAACAATAGAGCAAAATTATTAGAAAGGTTACTGAGGATGTCGGTATGCCATTTTTTTTTTTTTGAACACACCTCATAAATGTTCCTGTCATCCATTAAAACTTTTGAATATAATGCATGAATACTTAAGAGGTCATACAAGACAATAAAAGAAGAAAGAAGAATATGAGCAAGATAGCATTACCTCGTAGGAAAAGAGAATTCCGTCTTAAAGTTTTTTTCTAAAACCATATTTTTTGTTTAAGCAAATAACTAAAATATTCATTAAAATTAAACCAATTTTTTGTCTGCTTTAAATGATTCTTAAGCAAATCTTTTTTTTTTTTTGTTTTTTTTTTATAGTTCCCGAGTCATCCATTAAAACCATATTGTTAGCACGTCACCAAAAAGAAAATTAAAAAATAATCATTTTATTACAAGACGTGTAATATATACGCGATTAAGCGATGTAAGGCGAAAACTCGTCACCCAACACTTCTAAAACCTAATATAACATTTAAGATAATACTTATATGTCAGTCGTTTCTAAATATTTTTCTACGCAACACATTTTAAAGGTTCCGCCCTTTTTCTTATGTGGTAACTACGGTCACTTTTAAAATATTGATAGAAATTTTGATATCATAATAAAGGATGGGCCGCACTTATACTCTATTTTTTTTTTTTAACCAAGAATACTCCGTTGAATAACAGCCAAGCGGAAGGGAGAACACTGTTGAAGCACCTTAATATTTCAAGTTCCATAAGAGAATACAGTGTGTGTTGTGTTGCAAGCGAAATGACAAAGTGGATCTAACAAAAGAGCAAAATTCCAAAAAGACACGAGCAGTCAAATATAAAACAAAAGACCACCAACAGCTATTATTACGAAGCGTAGAACAACTGCAATGACAGACGAAATGCTTTGTATTGAAAATATCGAAACAATTAATAGAAAATAATATTAACGAGATAAATAGTTTGAACAGGAAAGGAAAATATACAGAATATTCAATAAAAATGAAACATGAATTACAAGAAACGATATTTTAAGCAATTCCCACAAGAAATACCGAAAAATTATGTGGGTCCAGATTGTTTATGAAAATAAACGAAAAAAAAAATTCTTTTTGATTAGAAAATTCATAATGAGTTATTATTCTTGACTAAAAAAAATATATATAAATATACATTTATGAAACTTGTATATGTAGGTGAATGAATAGCTACTTTCTTGACACTTCTCTGTGTAAATATTTACTTCTATGAAACGAAGAAATAATTGAAAATTTTAAAAGAAATCATCTCCGAGACTCCGACTATTGTCCAAGCAAACTCTACCATATTGTACCCTACAATATTTACGAACCACGGAACCTTTCTCCGATTGAAGGTAAATTGATTTATTGCATAAGTATAGCTTCAGTAATTTAGAAATTAGAAATAAAAATTCTCGCAGGTATTCTTATAGATATGTCTAAAAGAATAGATATAATTACCGACATATAAGGAAAGACAACTCATATTTGTCCTATCATAGGAAGAATGTGGAAATGTGGGGATAAGTGTTTTATATATTCATAGATACACCCAAATATATTTTTTTAATACGGTAGAAAGGCTCTTTAGGAAATCCTGGATAGAAATATCCTTTAAATATGCATAGATATGGTAAATTTTTGCTATATGAGTCCTAAATTTTTAAAAAATCGTGTATAATGACACAAAAAAATCGTACAAAAAGAGCAATAATGAAATCCATATTACATGTTTATAATCGAAAACAATTCACCTTTCTTTTGTGTTTTAAATAAAATTGATGTACCGTGAAATTCATATTCATGCATAAGTACAATGTATAAAAATTGAAATTAGGAATGATAACCAAATGCACAATTGCTAGTCGTTGCTTGATAACAAGCGTACACGTTTATTGCGGACAACACCACATACGCTATCATTAGTAGATATATCGGATATATGTAGCACTGTCTGGTAAGACACCCTCAAAATTAGAACTAAAAAAGTTTTTTTTTGGATTCGTGTCAAAACAAACCGTTCATGCGAAAGAAGTGCTTATTTTGTTCTTATTGATGAACCCTGTTATTACAAAATCGGGTAAAACAGATCGCGCAAAACAAGAATTGGGCGCTTCGGGTTAATTGGGTTAAGGTTCGTTTAAATCAGTTTAGTTCGAACATAAAATTTTTGCCAAATTATAGAATGTTTGAAAACAGCTCAATTAATAAATGTGCCCATGTGTTAGTAATGATAAAATTAATAAAACAAAGTCCTAAATAAAATTTCCAAACCTATGATAAAGATGACGATAATAAAAATTAAAAAATTATCCACCAGTCAAGCAGCTAATTGTAGACCCCTTCAAAATAAAAATAAATCCGTTTTAAATCTACACTTTTCTAATTAACTTACAATGATATAGGGTACACACAGAATAGGGTTTGTTCATTTTAAGTGATCATAACTTCAAGTTGAGGTTATTTTATTTATGGGTGCCAAGAATATGTGGGTAACATGATCGTGTAAAATATATCTACTTTAGGAAATTCTATTCTGTTCTATTTACTGTGAGAAGTATTTGTTTTCTTATGTTACATAAAGTGTTTAGCGTGAAATTGTGGCAAAAAAAATGAAAAAAAAGAATTAATAAATAGAAAGGACACGCACTTAATGCTTTCCTTAAAGCAAACAAAAGCCAAGTGTTTACATTTAAAAATTTAAACAATAATGTTTTTTTTGTGTTGTTTCCCTTGTATTGTTCACCGAACAAGAACACGCGTTAGTTTGCAGTAATTTTTAGTGGCAATTGTATTACAAGCATTCCGACCCAAACATATTTTTATTAAATGAAATAAATTCACTCCTTAACATGTTCACTTCTTAAACATGTGTATACATAAACATGGGAGACAAACTCAACACGTTGGCTACGTTGGTGGCCTATATATACGAATTTCATATCTATGTTTGTTAATATACGACAGTCAGCTTTCTATTTGCATTACAGAATTTTCATTACTTTTAAATGTAGTTTATATAATAGGATAGATATGAGAGGGACGGAGGCAGCAAAGGCATATTAGACTTTCTTCTGTCGACCAGTGATAGATGGACGCATACACTGATTTTGTCAACACGCCATATGTGTATCTTTGATAAGTATCAAACTCGAAATTGATCTGGGTATGTCCGTCTGTCCATCTGCCCATTTGTGCAATATAGGTGGTAAACATGCTCTAGGTGGGAAAAATTCATTTATCAGAAGTCCCTACAGGCAGCTTAGTATTGAAGATTGGTCAAATCGACTAAAAAACATGTCTACAATACAAGACAAAAACATTGGCTTCTTTTGCTCATTCATAAACCACAAAAAATAGAACTAACAAGAATATTATAGTCGGGCTAAGCTGATCGTTAAACACCCTACACCACATTATATAACACAATGCTTGTTTTTACTATAGAACACAAAAATTGCGACCCAAAACGCAACCTAATGTAGTGCAAGTTTAAATCTTACGTAGGACTGGATCCACAAATAGGCGTAGAGGGTCCAAATTTTATAAAGTTCATTTTGGTATGAAATTACTATAGGTCAATTTCCATCACCACATATTAAAACTTAGAATTTGTGCTCTACAATTTTTGTGAAAATCCTTATGAGGGTGGGATCCAAAACATAGGTCGCGATGGTCCAATTTTGGTACACTCAATTTTGTTATTACTATTATGATATAATTTTTATCATGAAGCATTGAAAATTATATCTTTTTGTCGAATGAACTTCAGTTTCCATTATATGAGAGTGGGTTCAAAAATTGTCCCAGGCGGTCCAAAGTTTTCGTACCAATTTTGAATGAATAAGGCGTTGTATGGGCACTGGTCAAAAAAGTGGACCAATCCAAACCATTTTCAATAGCGTTCGTCCTTGGGTCACTGGACCAAATTTCATCAAAATATCTCAAGAATTGCGACCTGTAGCTTGAACAAAAATTTACATGGGGAGACATCAGATGGACAGATAGGCTTAGATCAATTCAGATTACGATTGAGAATCGATCGGTACAAAAAAAGGTAGGTTTATCTTAAGCCCTTCTGCTTGTTAGATACGTCCACACTAACTTAATATACCCTGAAATGGAATAGAAATGGAAAACACCGATCATGCCCGCTTAACATTATAAAGTATCAAAATTTTGCCTTTTCGTTTTTTTTTTTTTTTGTTTTTTTAATTTTCATACCTTATGGCAATTGTGGTACTAGGGTATTTTAAGTTGTACGGATACAGGCAACACTCAGAAGGACTTCAGATAGACCCACCTTTTATTGTGCCCATGCTTTTCACTCGGGTCGCAATTTTTGAGATATGTTCATGAAATTTGGTACAATGACGTATTTCGGCCCAAAAACAAACGCTAATAAAAATGGAACGAAGGGGACCATTTTTCAACTGCTTTCTATTTCTGATTTTGGAAAGTAGTCATGTGAGAGGTGTACAATAGCTGATGGCGGACCCTGAATCACTGCAGTGTTTTTACTTGAGATAGAGATAGAGATACTAGGTAGAAACGATTCCTCCGCAGCCAAATATAATTATTTTATTTGGTAACACTATTTAAAAGAGCTAGAAATATGAAAAAGTGGACTCATCATAAAGCTCTTACTATCTTTGGTTTACTTGAAAACGATTTTAAATCACTTTTAATATGACCATCCATTCCTACGTAAATGAAGATCTCAAAATATTATGTACTGAGAACACAAAGACAAATGAAATTTAGCTTATAGTATCTTTATAGGATTAAGACTAGTCCGTAGATTAATTAATTATATCAGTTTTAAAAATGGTCGCAGTTTGTCTATAAAAAACTTCGTCATTGCTAAGAAATTGAAATAATGGTACGACAATTATGTAATTTTGTATTAAATATTCGTCGGATTTATGCATACATAGTGAATATATATATACTGGATATATTTATTTTCCACTCAGAATGACGCATTCTGTTAATTATTTGTAATAATATTTATTCTATATTTGGGTTTGGGGTAAAATAACTTGCTTACTTGTTGAAGATCTTGTTCTTCCTACTTCCTGTTTCTTTCTCTTATAAAGAGTATCGTATCATGCGGTCATTCTGTTGTTACCCCATAAAAGCATGTACACCTATAAACATTTATTAAAATAATGTAATATTTATTATAATGACCTCCCATCAGATGAAATCGAATTGAATCGAATTGTTTGTACCTTTGTGACAGACGATATGGGTTTTTGAATCTACATTTGCTATACCATATGTATATATATTTAGGTGTATGTGTGTGCGTGTTTTACTTGTTTGTTTGATCATGTTTTAGCATTTTGTCTTGTTGTAAAATTGTCTGTTATTCGTTTAGTTGTTTATATACACACAAATATGTATTTATGACCGAATAATTTCATGTTATTTATGTCGCAACAAATAATGTCATCCTGTAAAAAAGACATCGTTTCCATGCATATCATTGTTGCTTAAGTTAAATAACAATAATAACAACGACAAGAGAGACTAACAAAAATTATGACAAAATACCTTTTTATTAAAAACCAAAACAAACAAAAAATATAGAAATAAAGAAAATTGATATGATCATATCATGAGCGCAACCATTGTCTTTATATTACAAAGGTTTCTTGCAGCTACAGTGGGTTAATGAATATAAAAATCAAAACATTATATATTGTACTTAATTGTACTGTTATTATATATTATATTATACATTATCTGAATAAATATTTAGGTAGATATACGAAGACTGTGAGCGTTTTAATAGCAGACTAGGAAAGGAGGGCAGTGCTTCCTTTCCTTTTGCAATATAACCAGTAGATCAGGGAATGCCTGCTTGCGGTGTAGTATGGTGGTGATCAAAAAAAAGTGGAGATTAGAAGAAGTCATTGGTCGAATCCAAACGGATGTGCAGTCTAATTGGTAAGTGTTATGTCTTAACCAATTAAACTCAATTACTATAGCTACGGTCAAGTTTGGTCAAACCACACTGAAATATCAGTCCGCGAACATCGTCTAGGCATTCGCGACTCTTATTTACTCGCCTAAGTGACAGCCTGAGTAAGGATAAGGTAAAAGTTAAATGGAAACAGAATCCCAGACTGGTCATGAATATATGCTATGTATACTTAGTGGGTGTAATAAACGCCAAACGCCAAAACACATTTAATATGCCGTTTATGCTTGGCATGTAAAATGTAGAAGGTCAAATTACTGAAAGCATGCCAGTTTCCATACTTATACGATGTAAAACTTGTTATTTGACCACTTGACCAATTTCAATTACTAAAGTATATCCATTAAATGTGACTTGAGTGGCGGCATTTAGGTACTTATATAATTCAGCAAGCATATATGCAATCAGTAAATATAATCATTATTGCATTCCTAATTAGGCCTTGTACTTCATTATCCCTCAGTATCAACGGACATCTTGATGAAAAGCAGTCAAACCGCACCGACGAATGAGCGGTACATTCCAGCATTCAATCATTTTTTTTCAACTTAATCATGGGCATAGCAATTGACAGTTAATACCACATTTTAAGTCCCCCAATACGGATCGATATTTGCCGCAAGTGGTTTTTTAACTTCATTGTAACTCAAGATCGTGCTAGCGTTTGGGGAATAATTCGCAAATATTGCCGCATTGATTCCCATAGCTGCATTCAATTTATTTACGATATTTGATTATAAGATTATAAGATGAGAGAAGAAGCAAATTGGAATGCTTATTTATTTCATCCACTGTCCCCATAATCAATCAATTATATATATTAAAAATTATATTTTGATACGATAAAGTGGCAATAGGTCCCGGTAAATCGAATGAGACCCTGCAAAAATTTCATGCCACTTCGATTATTATATAGGACTTACAGGCAACTAAGAATGAACTCTTGATTCGATTGAGATAATTTTGCAAGAGAAGAACTGAAACCTTGATCGGAATTTCTAGTCCAGCAGAAATAACCAAGTTTTCGATAAATGCTCGCCAAATTATAATTTAATTTAGTTTATTTTGATACTTTAATTTATTGACGAATTTGATATTATATAATGTGGAGAATAATATAATCGGAACCGCTATCCAGACTGCTTAAGAATGTATATATATATATATTTCAGGCGTATTCGGTGGTTAATCCTACAAATCTTTCTTGATAAAGTACATATAACAGAGAGCTCTTCAATTTTATAGATATAATTATCGCAAAATCCTGCGTCAACCCAGCTGTCTGCGATAGTTTGTACGGCCGTGTGTCCATTCTGAAAACTGCAATTTTTTTATTGAATGTTTAAGAGAGATTTTGTTTAAACAAAGTACAAAAAGGTAGAAGTGGTAGTAGAGCTAGAGTAGTAGCAGCAATAGTAATCGCAATAATGGGAGTAGCAGTCGAATCACATATAGTATCATATTTAGATAGATAAAAGAGGCCTATTTATAGATTCCAAATTTTTGTAGTCGAAAAATTAATTGATTATTCAGCTACATGTAAAGGGGGTAGCGGCAGAAATATATAAACAGAGAAATGCACTAATATCGCTACATAGATTCGAAGCTTTAAGATAAATTAGTGGGCATATGTAGAATGTAATTTTGGCGGGATTTGTAATTCTAAGTTTCTTTAGAGCTTCGAAAGTACTTTGATTTTAAAAATGTTAAATGAAGTAAAGAAACCGATATATAAGAAAATCGGCCAACTGTAGTTTCACATCTTTATCATTATTATCGTTTCTCTATTGTCGTTGTTTTTGTTTTTCGTAGCTAAGTTTGTAGTAACAGTTGTTCGCAATAAAATTCTTTTACAGCAGTAATAACAACAATTTGAACAACAGATAAAAATACGTGTCTACAACAACAAAACACAACACAACTTTGTATCTTCTACAAATATCAAAACTAAGGAGCAGAATAAAGTTCAAGTGACGCGGTATGTCGCCAGATGGAGAGCGGGAGTGTGTGTGTGTTTGTGTGTATGTTTATGCATGAAGTTCAATTTAAAGCGGGTGTTATGCTAAATGTTAAATTTGTATATTGAGCTGCGCGCGGTAAGCAAATGCAAAAGTCGAACGTTAAAAAGGAATTTCACTTAAACACGCTACAATCGGTAAAATTCTTAAACTATTTTCAGTTAATACTTTTTTTATTACACAACATATCAAACTGGATATAAAATCATTCATCTCTTCCATCTTTTTTTTTATCTCGTTTTTATTTGAATAACTTTATTTTTAATTTTAATAGGATAAAAGTATGGCTGGCGCAATAACTGATTGTAGTGTACGAGTGGGTTGTTTTGTGTTAGTTTTTTTTTTACTTTTTTTTTTTAAATTTGTGATACGTAACGATATCGATGAAATACAACAAGACAACTACACTACATAACAACTAACATACGCTAACACAAAAGTCAAAATACACAACACAGATATCGGTATCAACAACCAACATTTGCAACAGTAATAACAACAACAAACAAAACCAGCAACAGTGATAGACCCAGGAGGTCCTCAGAAAACATTTGTGCCAAGAGAAGCAAATAAGAGAAAAGAAAAAAGGGAGAAAAAAAGCACAGCAGAGAAAAACAAGCAAGAAAGTTATATTCGGCGGGGGCCGAATCTCGCATACCCATCGCTATGCTTTTCGCATTCTACTCCCCAAGTTCTTTTATTTGATACCCATATCGCTGGCGTTATCCACCATAGTCCTTTTAGAATTAACCCATCTTTGGGCAGATAATATATCTTCATTTGCGGAACGCAATCCCCACTAATGTAATTTTAAACATTCCGTCTTGGTTGCGTTATGATAAATAAGAATAAAGCCTTAAAAAAATGAAATAAATAAAATTTAATCAATTGTAACTTTGTGCGGTCACGGTCGATTTTTTCCAGTTTTACACATAAAGAGTAAACCAGTTCGTAAAGTAAATGCGAAAAATTTCAGCCTTCTAACTTTCTTAATTTCTGAGAAACGACCAAAGCCCAAAAACTTTTGTTAAGAAAAACGGAGTTGCGTTCAGTTTATGCTCCACTGCGTGCTTCTGCTCGCACCAATTTGGCCCATTTTCAATACCAACCTGCATGCAAAAACGTCCAATGTTTCTACCAAACTTGAAGTCGATATCAACAACAAACACCATACATACACCAAGACGGACAGACAGGGCTAAATCAACTCAGAATTTCATGCTGATCAAGAGTATATAGACTTTGTAGAGTCTCTGAAGCTTCCTTTTGGGTGTTACATACATTACGAAAAAAAAAAAATGAGTACAGAAAAAAGAAGAAAAAGTAAAAACACGGAGCGTTGCGTTTGGGAATAATACGGAAAAACCGCTAGTACTTGGTGTAGTAGTAGTTGTTGTACTATATAGCAGTGGTATGTGTTTAGCCAATTGTTGCAGTTGTTTAGTAATGTACTAACAGTTATCAGCGTGATACGGGTATGCCACATAGTCGTACTTGAAGCAGCCAGCCAACCAGTCAATGTTTTTTGTTCATTTTTCATCTACTTCCTCTAACTTCATATCATGTACGTCTTTGAAACATTTGAACTCGGTTCACAGTTGAATGCGGTCTTTTAAGCAGCAATATATTGATTTCAACAACAATAGCAACAACAAAGGCAACAATAATAATAATAACAAACGCAAAGAATTCATTGGCAAAAGAACGCACAACTGCTTTAAGTTTTGTTTTTTTTTTTTTTGTTTCGATCGTTTTCTACGATTGCAACTGTTGTACATGCTGCAACAACATTCGTAACAATCACGGCGCATGCTTATGTTTAAAGCGTTCTCAATGCATGTAGACAAGTAAGCAGACAGATAGACAAACGAAAAGACAAACAAACAAACAGACAAACAAACAAACAAACATACATACAAACAAATAAACATATAACACACACACACACATATATACATAGCCAGACAGACAGACATATACATATTTACATTTATATATATATATATATATATATATATATATATATATATATATATGCGAGCAGAGAGATGAGATGTTCATAAGCATGTAGTTTATGATGTTTATGATGTTTGCCAACATATTCTCAGAAATTTTTTTAACGAAATCGGAAAACAATCTTCATCGCATTCATACAATATGTTTACAACAATCATATTTTTACTTAAAAAGTTAAAAAACAAAAAACTTAAATAAGCTTAAGCCAATTCGCCGGCCAGCCAACCAACCAGCCCCTTAGCCAAAATGTCAGCTAGTTTGCTAAGCATCGCTTGCTCCAGTCAGCAACACAACAGTTTTGTTCGATATAAAAATGATAAGATTTTTATTTATTTATTTATTTTTCTTTTTTTTTACTGTTACGCTTAAGGTTTTTAATGTTACGTATCCTTTGGCATCAAATGTTATATTGGTCGAAGTTGGCGTTGTTGTTATCTGAAAAAAACAATGTCATCCCCCGCAGTTAAGGCTCTTCTTCTGTCAGTTTGTTAGTTGTCGAATATTGAAATGTTGCTTCCTTTCTGCAAACGTATGTATATTTTTTTTTATTTTCATCGAGAATTTGTTACAAAATAAATGTTACGAATTTTTGTATGTTCATCATATGTCTGCAATTCTTGGAAAGTATTCGAATGCAGACAATTTATGACCGCAAGTAGAGCATGTGAGGACGAAAGAAAATATGTTTTTAATATAAATAAAAACTGAATCGAATATTCTTTCAATGAAGCCTTTTGCTAGCACAACAGAAGCGACTACTCGCTTAATTGAACCTGTTGTAGAATTAATATGAGGTTTGTGTAACTTGTTGAACGTCTTAAGGCCGAATCTAATTCCTTTTTAATATGAGATGCCATAAGGTTAGATTAGATTATCACCATTTTGAGATCGTTTTTCGCTATTCGATCTTAGGTATCTTACTGGAAATGTATTACAAAAATTAATTATATCGCACTGAAGCGATACTACTTCGGACTGCGTGACTACGCTGAGTTTCTCTTGCCTTTCGCTGTTGGCTCTCAATGATTTCATTATGAAGCTGATTCTATTTTGTTATTTTTTAAGTTTATAACAATCCCAGCACTTAGTATAGAAAGTATAGAAAGCCTGTAACATTAGTTTTGTAAAATAATGGAAGAATCTTAACTTCGGGAGTAACGTCACTAAAACAACTGGCACTTGTAAACAGATGATTGGAATATCATGAAACTTCGATACATATCTTTTGAACGTTGCTACTATCTAAAAATCATATGTGTTCGTCAATAGCCATCCTATATCTATATCTAATTCCTACGGATTTAATGACTAATGTGTTATACTCTCGATGCGTCTAAAGTTTTAAATCAATTTAATCATATACCTGGCATTGCATCTGTCGTCATTTATTGTTGGTTGACAGATACCGGTTGAGCACGAAGCTAAGCATGATACATTCATGACCTCATTGAGCGAAAAGCTATTATAGCTTACAACCCTTTGCAGATTATTCGTCTAAATATTAGTAAACATATCCACGAAGAGAAATGCTCTTCATCGCAGTAAAAGTATACACGCGATGCTAAATCTGATCTAAAATCTGGTGGAAATGTTTCTAAGCCCAGTTAAAATACCAGTAAAAAGTCTCTGCAATCGACAAATTGACACACCCACTTTTAAAAAGATATATTAAAAAAAGAGGTGAAAGGATATACACAGTTCGCTCTCAAGTAAATATAACCTTTTTATTGTTTTATGTCGTATGTGGCTATCACGTCTTTACGACTACAACAGTAAATGTAAAAAAAAAAAAAAAAAAAAAAATTAAACCAATTACTCTCTGTAGTGTATATAGCCAAAAAAATATAAGACCCATTTCGTATTTCGAATAGTAAAATATAGCAGTTGATCGTATAAAAGTAGTAATATGCGCCTGTCACTCGTCCTTGCACTCAACATTGGCCATTTGATACTATTATTACAAGACCCCTATTTATAGTTTAAACAGGATTTTTGCATTTTTTTCAAGTCTGCCGCCTTTCTTATTTTACTCGTAGAATGTTTTGCTTAATAAATGTTTTACGTGTTTTCTTTTTTGTTTTACTATTATCAATTACTCAAGGGATGTTCCATATTCCTGTAACACGGTGACGGTCGGAAACAAATGAGGAATGAAAAAGGAAAGAAGAAATATTGAGGTAGTGGCGGCAAACCAGTGGACGATAAGTGATACGCCTTTACTGATTGAGCATCCACTGTAGTTACGACCAAATAAAATTGCATGGCGAGATTTGAACCCGCGAACACTGAATTGTAGTCGCGATTCTTACCTACTCGGCCACTCAGGCGGATTAAGATTTAAGTATTGCAATCGACTCCTAGCATAATAGAGTCCGTTATCCTATTGCAAGTACAACAACTTACAGACATCCATGGGCGATAGTAATAGCAATACCCGGAAGTAGAATCGTTTACTTAATGGAAACGGTTACCCTAATAATAGATTTAAACGCACCCACGATGGTGAAAATGATTACGAGAACCTCACAAGTGGGCAAGAAACGTGATTAGCCAACGATTATTTTTCATTTCCAATTTTTTTTTATCTCCGATACTAACATTCAGTAGTAACCAAAAATACTTTTGCAATGCATTTTAATTATGGAAATTTTTCTAATTCAGAATTTTCCCCTTCACAGCCATTCAAATTAATAAAAAGCTTTCGAATAACGAAGTGGAAAATTGTTAATAAACTGATAGACATCATCATTATAATCAACGAGGGGTGGATATTAATCTAATTAGATTAAATTTTGAATTGCACACAGAAAATGTAAATTTTTTTAGCTCAAGGGTTGGTTTAAGATAACGTGCACATATGATACATATAACCATCTAATAGTATTGTTTGGAAATTATGAATATGACACTTATTGTTGTATTTTCGCACATTTTCAGAAAAAGATAAAATAAATTCTTTCAATCTTATTCACGTTATTTCATCCCCTATCGATACATAAGGATTGTTGGCTGACTGTTTACAATGTCTCGAAGCAGTAACATTCAGTCTATTTCAGGCTGAGAATACTTTTTTTTTTTCTTTGTTAGAATAAAAAAATAAAAGTCATTGAGATAGATTTTCAGCAGTAGCGCTAGTATCGCATCACTATGACCGTGATATTAATAATACAATTTCATTTTAGACCCACAAAAGGAACGAACAAATCGAAAATATCGACCATATCCATTATAATTGAAACTGTAATAGCATTTGAAATCTGTGAGCGCGACACAAAGAAACGGACAATGCGTGACAGCTTCGCTAGAGATAAAAAAAAAAAAAAGAAAAAGACCATAATCAGGAAATTTAGTTTTGTTTGTCAACAAAAGAAGAAAGAAATAAGGAAAGAAAAGTCATACTTATTGGCTTAAGATAAAACTAAGAGACTTGAAGGTTTTTAAAGTTTAATGAAAGGTCGATGGTCGTTTTTTGTTTAAATGTAAAGAAAAACAAGAAATCAAATAATGTAGTCAAGGTCCTTATAAAGAAGACATTGTGTTGGTCAATTAAGGATGTGTCATGTTGAGATTTACTTGCTTCACAAAGTAACTAAAATTTCTTAGTCAAGCGACATAAAAGTTAGAAAGCTTGAAAGCCAAATTTGAGCATAAAATATTAAAAGCAAAACGTGGTAAAAAAGAACCTGTCATTTTAAAGGATAACCACAGCAACTAAAAAGAACTCATTCATCAAATAGCTTTTATGTATAATTTTTGATAATTACCTTTCACTTTCATTGTGTCTATGTTGTACGGTTTATTGCCAAAGTGTTGAAATAGGTTTATCTTCCTCTTCCTCTCCCTCTCACTCTTTTCCTCTTTCTCTCCTTTAAAGCAAGTTATGCTGCTCATTATTTCTGAATAACTATTTTACACATTTCCATCAAAAGCACTAATTGTGGCCGAAAAATCGAAGAGAAAAAAAGTAAAAAAAAAAAAACGCCCACAAGCAAGCCACACGTATTATAAATACTAACGTTCATATGCGTAGCCATCAATGAATATATAAATGTGGACTAAGCGTTAACAAATTTCTTTTTGTAAACCCTATAAAACTTGTGGTACAAGGATACAGTAAGTTTGTGGGGATGTATGCAACAACCCGAAGCATTTGGAATAGAGCCGCTTTACATTATACCGAATATTGGCAAAGTGATTCTAAATTGCTAAGTTTGCCTGTCCAGCTATCCGTCTGTCTGTCTTGTCTCTATTTGTCCCACCTACACACCGCAGTTTTTGAAATATTTTGTTGAAATATCGTCCACTGACGTGTTGTGCTATTGAAAATGCTTCGGACCATATCTCTTTTTCGACCTTTTCCTGTACTGGAGGATGGTGTAGGGCATCTGACGTTGGGCTGTGGACCACGGTAATACAATATACAAATACAATATTATTTCACTTGTGGTAGGGACGTATTAAGTTGTGATATGTGGAAGATTTATTAGCACTTTAGATGGACTCACTTTGTATTTTACCAATCGACTCAGAACGATTTGCGTTCCATTGATTTAGCTCTCCCCATGTACTTTTCTTTCCTACTTACAGGTCGTAACTTTTGCGCTATTTCATGATTTGACCCAAAGGCGAATGTCATTGTACGCGAAATAAATCGACAATTCTGTCTATACGAGCCTATTCCAAAAAAGCCTAAAACAAAAAAATATTTATACACGCCGTCAAAGTTTAAAGGTATAGCACATTTGCCCTTTCCAAATATCTGAGGTTCTTCATTACCATCAAATTTTAACTTAAACCAGATAAGTTCGACCATCTCACCTCCGCAAAAACTAAGCTGGATGTATGAAACTCAAACATATATATGCCATTGGTTGAAACTAATTTGAAATACAAGTGTGATTTCTGAAATCGCTACAGTGAAATATTTAGGAGCACTTCTGCAAAACAACCTGGTTTGGCAAAATCACAGTCATCAGCTTAAAATAAAATTATCTCCAATTATGTTTATGCGTTATGTTTAAACTAAAAGATGAACTAAATAAGACGGCAAGATTGTTAATATTTGGGTCATTAATTCAAAGTAGAATACATTATCTATTATATATATAACGTTTTCAAAAGCATCGTGGCTCAAACAGTTCTAGCTGTGTATGGATTAAATAAAATCCATCTCCATGTACAAACTTGTGCATAATATAGGAGCGCACACAAGTGACAACAAAATCAATATAATTTTAACACTAGAGACGAATCTGACATACGGGTACCCAAATCTCGTTTGGAAATCGGGAAACAGAGAATTGAATATAAAGATAGTTTGCAATTTAAGAGTGTGCCAGCATTTCTTAAAAACTCGGAACACAAAGTAAGCTTTAAAAGAGGACTAAAGCAATACTTATTACAAACCATTGAAGTGCTTCTAATATACATTCGGTGGTAGTTTAGACATATCGTTAAATTTGTGGAATTAATTAAGTTGCTAGAAATTTTACTGAAGTAAATATTGTTTGCCATATAGCCCCAACAAGCCCAACAAGATCCACCCGGCACTGGGGCGCATTAATGTGTACATAAATATAATATTGCAAGTTTTTCGAAAATAAATAAAAAAACTAGGCATGGTTTATCCTACGATGACTGGTTTTTAACAGCTGTTCAGGTGTCACCGGCAAGAATAACGGGGATGGGTATTTTACGCCGATCTGTAAATGCATGATAAGTTCTATATATTTCGTGCCCTGGTGAGAGTGTCATATATCGTCACTGAAGAGGAGACTAACTTTGGCCCTCTGCTGTAATATGGCCGTACTTTTGCTGTTTTTTACATTTACTTTAAAAAAGTTAAAAATAAAATTAAAATTTTGGTTTTCTTCTTTTTTGTGGAAACAATGACAGAAAGGCCTTAAGTAATTATTATTTACTTCTCCTCAACTATATCATGCCATCCAATCGAAAAAGGAAAATTATAGTAACCATTAACTTGCAAAACGTTTTTTAGCAAACTACAAGACGGACGAATCGCAACGATGCCCAAATGCTGAACATGCAAAATAATCGATAAGTTCGATTCATTACCCGCTCCTGTGATTCATTCTTTCATTCTTTAATTTTGGTAGCAAAATAAATAATTATTTGCTGATCGGAAAGATCATAATTTGCAAGAGCTCTTGAACCCTTCACTGTTTTTGGGTTAAAGGGTGGACTGGTCAGATGTTTCCGTGAATTATAGCTGAACTAAATTTCGATATAATCGCAAAGCGAAGAATGAAACAACCGTGAACGAAATGGAATAGGAGGCTAGCGGACAAAGCATATATAGCTCACGAGAGAACTGTGGGAGATTACAGAAGTTTGCATCAAAACACACAACAATTTTCGAGACAAAGCATATTTCGTAGCATTCCTTGGGACATATGGAAACTGTCATATACTCCGGTAGCGTAGTCGAGACAAATATGTTAAAACAAAAATGTTGAACGAAATGAAAAGATAGAAAGAGAAAGAAATATGCATTTAATAATGATAATGCCTCCAGTTATGTTTTATGATTTCTTACATAGATTTGTTAACCCCATGCTCGTTTTTTGTGACGAATTACTCATATAACAAAATGAAGACCAAAAATTCTAGAGCGTTTATTGATTTGCCTTCAGCGACAAATGCAATTTGTACTTTTATATCTTGAAAAAAAAAAAGGAGGAATAAAAGAAGATATTTTGACAATTCTTATAAAATATATTAATGTTTTGCAAGAACAGTCTTTTTTCTTCCGCTTTCCTTACTCATCTACTGCAAGTAAAAAAACGAATAAAACGTTTTCCTTACTTTTTCGTCTTTCCGTCTTTCCGTCTTTCCGTCTTTCCGTTTTTTTTTTTTTTAAATCCTGTAATATTGTCTTTTATTTGTTAGATGGTTTAGGTTGAGAGATATTTTTAATGTATTTTATTGTTGATTTTGTACATCCGGCATGTGACACTTTCACTCGTTAGTGTAATTAATTTTAAACACATCATCAACACTCAAACAACGCGCTGTTCATTCATATATGTATATAATTTTAAGCTTATACTTGTTGTATTTCTTCGAGAACGAAAAAAAACAAAACAAGAAGAAAAAACAAGAAACACGAAAAGAAAGAAACGGGATTTTGAAAAACACCCTGAACGAATTTGAAAACGTGTGTCTCAATTACGAACGGTGTAAATTGTCTCCTCATATCCAAGCCCACAACGGTGGTTTCCTGTGTTTCTCGCCCGTATATAGTTCGTTGAGATTTAGTGTTCGAACGGAAAGGATGAATCCAACGGTTACACCCCGTTGTGAGTTAATTTATCTGCTGCGGTTATAAATTTCACCCATGGCCTTGTTATTGTTTGTATTGTTATTTTTATTTTTCTGTTTGTTTTTTTTTTTTTTTTTTTGTTATTTTCAACATCATTTACAGCAATAGCAATAGCTGTAACATACAGCATCATACGAATTTTAGTTATTTTCATTGTAGCGTGGTGACCAAAGTGGGTGTGGCACAGAACATAGTAACGACATACACATAGAGCGTAACTGCAAACAAATATAGCCAATGTATACATTAATGTACGCTAGCTAGTCACTTGGTTAAGTGGTTTGGCCGTGGGCTATATAAGCTATAATGGGTTTAATGTATGCCTATGTATTGTATTTATGTTTTTTAAGGCACGTGCTTCCGTATCATCCAATATGATGATGTACCTTAAACAAATACATGTGTTGCGGATATGTTTGTGCGTGTGCTGGGCATCTCATTAATGCTATCGAATCCTTTAATGTCAAGGATAACAGAAAAATTCATTGATTTTTCTCTACATCATATATATTTCTGTAATTTATTTAAGCCTGATTTGTGGGCTTTCACATTGTTGCTGATCAGAAAACGGCTGCAGAAAACAAAACAAAGAGACATTTAAGCGTAACCAATGGCAAAGTGTGGCCTAAGTTTGTTTAGCAATATGTGTGGAAATAGTTTATGATGTCATTGCTGCGACTAATGTCGAAAATTTTACGTTTTTTTTTTTTTAAATGCCTAATATATGTATGTACTGATCTTTTACGACAAATCGTTAGTTAGTATAAGGATATCAAGTTAACCAGTTATCCTAAAGTATGCACTAAAATCGGATTATATTTCCATATGTTCAGATACATGTATCCAAGTCTATATAGCATATAAGCAAACATACACACATCCGTACATACATGTGCACATATTGTGTTCAAATCACAAAAAAAGGATGGACAGACAAAAGTGTGGACGTTCTTAATTAAGCTATATATATAACCATCTCTAACTTTTGCGAACGGTTGTTATTTTCATTCCTAGTTCACTATCCATTGAAAATTTGAAGCCAGTTTTAAAATTCTAGTATAAATATTTTTTGTCACTAACTTTGGAATCGAAAAGAATAGATTTAGTGAAAACAATTGAATAATCACCTGGAGGTCAACTGACGTAATTACCTTAAACAAAAAACAAAAGCCTTGAAATTGTTGATCACTTTTGAAGCGAATATAAATATTTTTATTTGTTTGATTTTGAAGTTCAAAGTTTCAAAGTAATTCCTTTTAAACGTTTTTTAAAAGAGAAAAGTTCAATCCAACCATTAAAAATGTTTCCAAAAAATCGTTAGTCTCGACTTAAGGTTTTACGATCATTCAAAACCCTAAAGCTGATTAACTATAGCTATATTCTAAATGAAATTTCAGAACTTCTTCATATAAGAAATAAATTTGTTGAGAAGAGATTACTTTCACTATTATCTTTACAGCTGTAACCGACAATTTATTTAAAGCCCCAAATTCGTATAACCGAGACTTATTAAAACAGTAAAGTTAGAGAATGTTTTCGATCTTTTTTTTCCCCCTTTTTTGTAACGTAAAATGTACGTTATTAAAAAATTGCATAAATGCTTCAAATCATTTGATGAGCTTCATCGATGTGGAAATTGTATGCAACCTTAAGGAAGTTAACCGTTTTTTTTTTTTTTTTGTTGTTAGCTTTAAATTAGAAATCTAAACTTGGTATACATTACGCAGATTGCGACGAATACTTTCTTAACATTCGTTTGCTACGATAATCTTAAGCTTAAGATGGTAATATTGTTAGTTTACAAGCAATGAATTTTTCTTGAAGTGGTTAGGTTAACATTCACTGGACGTCATAATAAGTATCACTTTCTGGCAGCGTTTAAGAAGATCCTTACGGTTGAGAAATCCAGAAAAACGGAGTGGATTGAACCTCTTGCAGTATCCAACCACTCTCAGACGACCGATCATTTTAAACTATCTTCTCCCATTTTCGTACAAAACTGAAGTATTTAGATAGACACCTGCTAGATGTTGTGAATAAATAATAGTAAGAATATTTTGAAGTTTTAGAGTTTTTTAAGGGATTTACTTCAGTTATTCGTTAGCATTAAATAAGAACGGCACGATCTGTAGTCATCAACTATATAAAAATATTTTCACTAAAAGCAACAATTGGAATGGACGAACAGACTGGCGAACGAGGAGATAGACAAGCGGACGGACGGACTGACTGAAAACATTTCCCATTAAACTTTGTGGAAAAAGTCTTTTTTACAATTTTTGTAATCTCAACTTGAAAAGGATTTTGAGTGAAATATAAGAGAATATGTTTTTTATGCCTATCAGCAAAGGATGAAGGGCATATTCCTTTTGTCAAAACGCTTCCAACGCCCGAAGGAAGCATCAGAAACCACACAAAGTATATATATTCTTGATCAGCATCGAATTCTAAATCGATTTAAGCACGTCCGTCTGTCCGCCTGTCCATCTGTCTGTTTGCGAAACTTTGTAATATTTGTGGTAAACATTCTCCCGACCTAAATTGACCTAAACTCTTCAAAGGGCACGACTATATCGCCCACATGTCTACACGACATCAGCTGCGCCCTCTCCATAGCATTGAACACGAAACTTTTGTTCTTTTACTTCTTTTACGGTGATGGGTATAAAAAGTTCGGTCTCGACCAAATTTAATTTTCTTACATGTTTTTTTCATTTTGGTTTAAAACGTTTCGGCCTTTCGTTTCTCCATTATATACTTTAGTATTCAAACTTCTGTAATCGAAAACGCAAAACTTTAGCTCATATCCTTATCTGATTCATTGATCTTTTCGTATTCTCTAAAATCATTTCCACTATTTGCTTGTCATTCATGAGGAGAATGTGCTTTTTTATGCTTTTTAATGTTATTGCCACAGCTATAAATAATTTATTATATATTTAGTAGTGCAGAATAAAAAACATGGAACGGAAAATAGATTGAAAAGAATTTCTTTCGTTTTTGTGTGTTCTCAACGTTGATATCTGAGAACGCGAAATATTTAACAGATTCAAATAATTGCCTTATTGGAATGCGAATGTGTGTTCGGCAGAATGATTCTTTTCACTACGAACGACTGAAAGAAAATGTATGCTTTTTGCCGCTTCGCAATGTTGATGTTATATACGCGGACTGACGATGAATGAAAGATTTCAAGAGGTGTTTGGTGTTCTTCTTTGCGGTTTAACATATAAACTATTTGTGTTCTGGCAATGTATTTTTTGTTTTTTTTTTTTTTTTTTTTTTTATTACAAATAAACTTAACACATGTTAATTGTAATGCTTTTTTACGATTATGATGTTCCGGGGAAAATACTTTTTAGAAGACTTCTGCGCGAAATGCTTGCAAAATTTTGATTCATAAAGTGTGTGTAAGTATATTTGATAAATATGTCGTATAAATACAAAATCGCTTCAACTACCGAAAGTATTAAAATTTAGTTAAAATTAAAAAACCAATCTTGAGATAAAATTAGAAATGATATGCAAAACGAAAATATTAAGAAAGTTACCGCCGATACAGTCCAGTCAGTAAAATATACGTGAACATCACACGTTTAACAGCAATTGCAACTAAAATGTGATATAAGTAGCAACCAAATCGTTATCAGTCGAATAGTTTTTAGCCAATAGCTATGTAAATAGCTTCCAGTTGGTTAATTTGCCAACAAGTCGCTCAACAACACAAACGAACGCCTGCATACAAATAACGTATATGCATACAAAATTCAGTACTTCCCTTCTCAAAGTGTTAACACAAGCATACAAACGTTTCCAGATTTTTCAATTTTCGTTTTTAATGTTTTATATCTGCCGTTAATGTAATAATTATGATAATTCAGGCTCACTGTATGAAATAAGAGAAGAATACGTTTAATAGTGAAATGTGCGCCAAGTTCAAGAAATAATGCAATTTCTGTTGCCGGTGCCAACAACGTTTCTCGAAACCCACGAGTGTTTTTAATTTCCATTCTTAAGTACCTCGTTTTAAGTGTAGAGAGCCGAAAAAAAGGAAAAAATAAAAACGCATTTACGTACAAAATTCCTGAATAGCTTTAGTCAAAGTGAAAATAAAAGCGCCTCTATAGCAAGAATACCGCTACAGCGAGTGTATTACGTTATTCAACAAATCACGTTACGTTGTTCAGCGCATTGCAATGGATTTCGAGAATAAAATTTTAATTTTTAATTGATATTTAATTCTTTATTTTTTAATATCAGCTGGAACCAGCGCAAACAATCTAAGCTTATTCAGAGTCTTATTTATAAAAATGAAATAATTCTAACTTTTATCGCTGAATATTACTTACACTGTATGCCCAACAAAAAAATAACCCAAGAATTAGATCCGAAATGGAGCATATCTCTCCTATATGCGTTAACTTTTTGACAAAATGTTTGATAAATTTTCCACTATGTGTGCGTTCAAATTTGAGTGCACTTAGTTTTAGGGACAATGCAAAGAAGACAAATGTCCCGGATGCACATATGGTATACGCGATATGGGAGCGTTTTAATTATTTACAGATATTCAAAGAGTCCGATTTTTTTCTTCATATGACCAATCACTCGAGGGACGTCCTCCATTCGTCTGACGCGGTGACGGTCAGAAACGAATGAGAAATGAGAACAAAATGTCGGTGTATGCCCAATCGATAAGCGTTACCGACGAAGCCTTTACCGACTGAGCATCCGCTATATTTACCGTATCGCATTCGACATTTAAACCCGTGAACACTGAATTGTAGTCGCGGTTCTTACCGGTAGTTGGCTACACAGGCGGACAACAAGTTATATATATGCTCCTTTAGGGACTGCCTGATAGATAAGACTAAATATATTAACTCAAGCAATTACTGGACTGCTCTCAATGCAAGTCACGAAGGTATTCGACATTTTGGTGTTTCAATGTATACACTAAAACAATTTGTCGAGTTTTTTTAAAGAATGCACGTAAGCGGCATTCAAAATAAACCGTTAAAATACCACAAATTTGGGGATATAGCATTGATTAGGGACATTCATTTTGTGTTTGGAACTGTTGAGTTCTATTTTTTTTTTTTTTTAATAAAATCTTTTCAAGCTCACGCTTGCAAACCGACGCACTTTTCATCAGTTTCATTTTGTTCGATTTGCGATTCAAATTGGTAGTGACGGCTTTCGGCGATGTAGTTGCGGACGCACTTGATTCATTAACGGCCTTCGCTATATAGATGGGGAGACATTACTTGTATTATGAGATATATAAAAATTCGATACAGACTGAATATAATTATATTTCTTATTGCCAATAAATATTTTGAAAATTTTTCTTTTTTCCATAATTTTTTTTTTTTTGCTTTCCCAAGTAAAAATGTTTAACATTAATTGACATTTGTGCCGTTAATGGAATCCATTAGTTTGACAACGATATAGTACGACATGATTGCATCGATAAAATCGCCATTGCCATCTTCATTGGTCTGGCCATCTTGGCAAGTAACTACAGCGCGTTTTTATGCATATTATACGAATGTTGTGCGGCGTGGCTTACAAGCAACATGCAACAAATGCTTTTTCTTTACATATGTATACATGCATCTACATATATGATGAATATATATATATATATAAAGATTTACATACATTCATCCACACATGCGTATATACATGTGCACGTAGGCTGATTCAATTGATTATTCATTACAAAATCGTTAAAACGATCGATTGATCACATTAAACGCAAATTGAAAATCGCGTGTTAACAATTCGTCTTATTGCCAAACACACGCATACACTATAGCGCTTTTCTTACCTTAATAGAATGACTCACTTATTCAGATAGCGGATGACCACATTTTTGAACATACATATGCGTATATATATACCTACATATATACGCACACAATCACGCATATAAACGTACATTTTTGTTTAACTCTTCTTAGGCCGACAAAAGATCAAAATGTTGCTTTTCCCGTTGTACGCTAAACAAAGTCGCTTAGTTTATAGTCAAAAAAATAAATAAGTAAACGAAAGAAATACAAAAGTAAGCAAAAAATTACAAAACAACTGCTTTAAAATGCCACCACATTAATGTTTGCGTACATGTATATAGCGTATGCACCGCGTACACAAATGCAGATACTCTTACATATATATGCCTGTTTTGCTTTGCCTTACACGACGCATCAACAAAACGCTGTCTTTCATCTGTTTAGTGGCGTTTGAAGTGCATAAAATTTTGAATTTCGTTATAAAAATTTACATAAACATGTTTTTTAACTTTACTTACAAATCTTTTATCTTAACGATGCGTTTTTAGATTTTCTTTCCTTTTCCACTTGGCTTTTTCTTTCCACTTCAAATTGTTGAGCATATTAGATTTGCTCTTATATTTGGTATTTATATTTTTTATACCAAAATGTGATACCAACAAAAAAAAAAAAATGATACCAAGCTTCCAAGAAATAGAGGCTTAAAACTTTTCATAACATACGCAACGCCACACCCCTCGCGACCGGACAATCAAAACTAATTCCTACTTAACTTCTAATTGTAGTTAAAAAATATATTTTAGAGCCGTGGTAAGGCATATATATATTTCCCTTTTTCACTGGTTGCCTCGTAAGATGGCACAATCAATAAAATAACTCAAGAACAAGTAAGTTCTAGTGAAATAGCGTAAGCATAAACGAAGTTATCTGCTAAGCTATCATTTGCAGATACAAAAGTTCGAATTAAAGTTCTTTAAAGCTATTTTAAAGCTAAAGAGCTCCTTTCGCTATAAACTCTTCAGATTGAACCGCGGCACATTCTAAACCGAATTAAGCATATCCGTCCGTCTGTATAACCGTCTGTCCGTATAAAATCTCAGATAAACATTCTCCTTATCGCAAAAAGTGAACTATCTGCGAGAAACACGAATAAGCATTGAAAGCTCTTGGGACCTGCAAGCTCGTATTATCAAGATTGCTGATACCAAGATGGACACCATCCAAAAGACATGCAGCGCTGCATCAGGCGATATGCTGTCAGTTACATCATTATTGCCTAGCTTGTGTAATTCTAATTTCCACTGCAGGTACCTCTATATTTGTTCTACATTTACCTACCCTACGTTTGTTATACTTTCCTTGTATCGCATTACTACTTCAAAATATTAAAGTAAAATAGAGAAAGAATAAAAACAAATATATATACATGAATATATAAATTAATCTTCTCTATAGTCAGGTGCGTTTGGTCGAACGCAAGTAAAGGATAGATCTTCCCAACTGTGCCAATAAACAATAGATGACGTCACTAGAATATGCTATTTTGGAAAAGCTTTCCGTACTTTAAGCATTGTACATGACCTGCAAAGAAGTATAATCGATTTGAATGGGAGAAGAAAAACGTCAAAGTGTTATAGCTGACAAATAGGTGGGCGGACGACGTTAATCGCATTAATAACTAGGGACTTTTGTAAACAAATAATTCCGTAAACAAATATAATATTTCCCTTTGATTTCAAGTGCAGTTTTTTAGATAGATGAGTTCTTCCTATAAAGTTTCTTTTACAGAAATTAAGTGCCGAGCACGGACCAAGGGGGAATGACAAATATGGTGCTTCGTCATATATTTTAGCTACATTTTTCGACAAAGGCGCTTGGGCAGTAAGAGAAATATATATAATTTTTCAGGAATGTAATAAGTTTTCTGTGCACATCAGTATCAATCAAAATGTCGACAGCATGTTTAGGTGAAATATTGTTAGTTTAAGCCTCTTTTATTGTTTTGATCTTTTTTTTTTTTGGTAATTTTTGTATTAAACTTTTTTTACCAGAGTCGATCAAAACCATCTCAACTCTTTTTGAATACATTCTTCCACTTACATGGTCAAGTGTTCGTTCGAATAGCATTGCCGTCATATATCTTTGCCAATGTTTTCAGTAATTTCACGCCAATTTTCTTAAAGACAAAATATAAAGCTTTAGGAAAACAATAATGAAAACTGAGATTAATTGACGGAAACAACTTTTATAAGTAAACTAATTTATGGACTAGTCTCGAATTGCTACCCCATTAGCTTTCAATTTTACAAGTTGATAAGCTGCCTATTTCTATATCACTACACTATGCAGTACAGGTAAAGCGAGATTTTTGCATAAATTATGCTTGACATTCTTTCGACGAAATGTGTGCTCATTAAGAACTTTCGATCTATATCTGATCTTGGTCTTAAATGATAAACAAAGAATATAAAAAATCGAAAACAAAGATATTGGAGTGAATAAATACGTATTAAATAGTAAGGCATAAGGCATAAGGCATAAGGCAAAGTAAGGCATACACAACTTTTATGTATATTTATACTTTACACCAATTGTGGTACAGTTTGTTTGCGCAGATGTATGTAACACCCAGAAGGACTTAACATAGACCCATCTTTTATTGCACCGATCGATTCAGAATTATTTTCCGAATCATCTAAGCTTGTCTGCTTTGTCCGTCTGATGTCGGTGCATATAGTCTTGTGTTCAACGTCAAAGTCATAAGTTTTGCGGTATTTCGATGAAATGTTGTACACTGACGGATCGGTTGAATTTCCCGATCACTCCCTAAATAACTCCTTTATAAGAAAAAAAGTGCGATTTTTTAATTTTCTTGACGAAAGTCACTAAGTAATAGCATTTCGACATTCTAAATTTGTGTGAAAACTGCGAGTTGGTTGGGCCAATTTTTTGTACCCTTCTCATATAACCGTTCCTACGGAAATTGAATCTTTATATTATAAGAAGATCTAATTTTTAAGATTTCATCGGGGGAATTCACAAGGAAATCAACCTTCCCTAATTGGGACCACGCCAATCTTTTTTTTGAAACCATCTCGCATATAAAAATACGCAGGAAATGTAAACCTTTATATGCTAAAAAACCCTAATTGTTAACCTGATTTGACAAAAAAAGTAAGTGGATCAAACTTGAATCATATGGATCTATTTCCTGAATCCGACTCCATATAAGATTTCGCATGAATTTCGCCTTTCAGAACAAGGTTTAAATTTTAATAGTTTATGATAAAAACTAGTCCATAGTAGCGATTGAACAAAAAATGAACAATAGGGAATTTGGAGCACATAGGTCCATTTTCTAGATCCTAACATGTATAAGGGTTATCATGGAAAGCAACGCTTTATGTAGAGAGAAAGTCTAGTTTCTAGGTTTTTATAACGGAAAATGAAATTTTTTTGTTTTCATGAAAAAGATGCCTTTGCATTAATATAATGCGTAATTTTTGGTGTTTTATTACCTAAACGATTGAATAACTGTATTAGGCGAAGTGTAGGTGTAGGGTATCTAATGATCAGCCTTGCGCGACTATAATATTCTTAATTGTTTTATGTTCAAATGTTTGCAAAATAACACATACAAGTATGTATCGCAAGTTCCAAAGAATCTTTACACATTACCTTAATAAAATTGATTTAATTCATCTGTCTATTCACTTTGCTTGAATTATTATAAATAAATTAAAATTTCAAAGCTTTATTTGCTTGCAAATTTCTTGTTATCAGTATCGTTAAGTAAAATACAAAATTTAACAAAATCAAATTGTGAGGTCGCCTATGATTTACCTAAAACCTGATCTTCCAAATTATTCCAAAATTGTTTAAAACTTTCAACAGAGTAGAATAAAAGTTATGATTTGAAATATGTATGCGATATGAGATCATATCAAAGGATCTCCATGGTTCCGATGGCCATGAAAAGGTTTGCTATATGTCAAATTTTACTGTAAGATGAACAAACGGGCGCGAAATTAAACGAACGACAATACCTTGATACTTTATGGATATTTCAAAACACAAAGATATAAATCCCGAGTTAGATATAGATTTATCTTCCCGACTGTCTGGTCAAATCATTTTAACTTCATTTATATACTGATAGCTCAAAAGACGAACAAATCTTTATATGGCACACTATCGTATGCGTTTCGAATTAGCCATAATTTGACTTAAAGGAGTTAACGAAGATTTTATATTTACTTTGAATCACGATATGCATATTAAAAAATCTAAAGTTCAAGTTAATTTAAATATAACTGAATGCAATCAGAGTTGCATTCTTTTATTTAAGAAACATAAAACATACAAATTTTCGTTTTCAGTAAATCGTGGTTTAAATACCATTAAGGAATGGAAGAAAAATGAGACAAAGAAAAACAGGCACTTTGTTTGAATATGTTTAGCATTTACGAGACCATAAAAGGAATTAAAATTTGTTTTATTTTTTTACCATTTATTTGAATTTGAAAAAAATAAATAAATAGACGTTAAGCATTAATGGGTGTCGTAAAGAAATAAAAGAAATTTATTGAATAAGAACACAAAAACGAAAGAAACTAAACTAATTTTAACCGACGCTGCTTGAATAAAAAAAAGTAGACATCGGCATGCAAATATAAGAGGAGGTGGGATATCCTTCCTTTCCCTTTTGGATCGTTTGAATACATTAAAAAAAAAAAAAAAAAAAGAAATTCTTTAAATTCTCTTCATTAACTCGTTTGCCGTTCATGTTAACTATTAACTTGCCTGGTAAAGGGTTTCTTGCTCTTTTTTTTATTTTCAAAAAGAAAATTTTTTTGTTCGGACTTTACGCAGCTAAGTAAAATATATTTTAATGTCGTTTTTATGTTCAATTATTTTCGTGAATTGCAAAATTGATTAAATGGAAAAGCAAATGGCAAGTAAAAGGCTTATTATGGTCACATAAGCCGTGTGATTTAATTAACCCTTATTTTGAAACCGTAATTGATAGGGACCATCATATAATGGGAATAATTGCATTTGTTGTAGCTAGTGTACATATATATATATACGTATTTTTTTAATATTAACAACGATGTAATGAAATGATTTGTTGGCAGCTTTCAGTTACGAAAATTGATTATCAAAGATATTCTCAATCGCACACACACACACACACACACAGGCGCGACCGCAACCGCTCGCACACACATACAACATTAAAACCATTAAATCATTCATACTAAAAGGTCACCTAAAATACATAAAAAACAACCATCATTATCGGCACCATTTACCCCAGTATTTATGTAGCAAATATTTACATTCAAAGAAAGAAAATTATTTTATAACCAGCTTAGACCGACTCTTTGGATCACTTCTATTCGCCGATTTCAGCAGCTTACACTTAATCCTTACCTTAGAGGCGAACTTGTCTTGAAGCTAATAAGAATACATTTTATTTATTATCGACTCAACAGCTTTGTAAACATACGATGCCATGTAAGCATTTTTTTAAATATATAGAACCGCATACCTGTATTGCTTACCAGCAAATATTTCACGCTATTTTAATTAGCACCTTGTATAGTTTCTACACACTAATCAGTATAAATTTATAAGATACATGTAGAATACATATATAATACAGATTATAACGAATTTATTAAACACTTGCCGTATCACATAACTATTTTACATACGTTTTTGTAATTAGAGTTTTTCTTCGTAATAAAATGTTGACACCCAGTCTGAAAAATAAATGAAGTTAATCCAAGGTTCGCCCCACGTTCGATTTCGTTTCGTTACCGAAAAGAAATCATATATCTTCAAACGGTGTGTATAATTAATTATATAAGGAGATCGTGGCAGATTTAAAAAAAAGAAAATGTGATTTAAAATATATATATATACTCCATACGATAGGGTACATTATATGTGATGACGATGAATAGGAGCACCGCTCCATCTGCCAAACAAATGTAATGCACAAGTTATTTCCGGTTATTCAAAAATTTGTCCCAAGTCCAATAATTCCCATGTTCCTATTTTGTATGCGTTGAAAACATTATATAGATTTAAATATCTCACCACGTAGATTAATAAATATTAACCTGTGTGATAATGGATACCATTTCATAAGCAAGGCCTATAATAGAAGTGTACACATGATCTCATAATAAATAACGCTACATAAAAGATTAGCAAGAACAAACACGCCTATAATTCTAATGATATGATGAAAGATTAAAGCAACACTAAAGAGTCAGTCCCCAGTGTTTGAATTTTTGCTGAACAAACTTTTGTAATTAACCATAGATCTAAAGCAAAATGGTCTAATGGTCGTTATCGTGGCCACGATACAAAGAGAAAAAGCTTGACCAATTTAGTCGAGGCATATTTCTCTTTTCGCGTTACAAACTTCTCGTAATTTAGTGAATTTATTTTTAATAGGTAGGTAAAAATATAGTGAAGCCCCGTTTGTTAAGCGACACTTTAAAATAGAAATACGAAGAAAAAATGTACATAAGAAAATATTTCGGATTTTTCGCAAAACTATAAACACATTTTTGTTTGCTCGCATTTAATGGAATCTACAGCAGCTTCAAGTATGTCTCGTTGATTTGAGATCAACAAATAATAAACGTTTAAGCAGAAATTTCATTTTTTATTTTGGTAATGGATGGATACACTAACCGTTATCGGAGAACATGAACAAACACTACTACTGAAACAAGCCAAGTCGCCACGATATTTGTCAACAAAGCTTATTTGTTAAGAAAAATCAATAAGATTTATTGTTTTCTCTCGTTTAGCTTTGAGTCCATTTAAATACATTATGTGCTTTAAGTTGTGGTCATACGTAAAGTGTTGCCTTCACTACATTTATTAACTAACGTATTCTCATGCATTCATTTTACATACAAGCTTTAGTAATTACATAAACTATGCATAGAAAGCATAGTAAATGTCATCAGTTATTACTTTTTCCATTCGACGTTTTAAGCACCATGGACACGAGAGAGTTTTCTAGGAAAAATCACTAAAAAAATTATACTCGGCTGAAAGCGAATCTTTTCTGTCCGTCGCAGTTGTTTTTAAAAAGGGCTCAGAAATTTTCATACTCTACCATGTTGGGTAATTGTGACTGATCTTTTCTGTTTTTGTAAACTAAAATGGAAGTCTGTACTACGTATTTGTTGTTGTAGTTTATGAGTAACGAATAAAAAGCATGAAAAGTAAAAATATTCTCAGTTTCGGTAGCATTGTAAGCATGTCTTCTGACCGGTTTGGGCCATTTTCATACTCTTTTGCGAACTTTTAGGCGACATCTCAACCTTTAACACTCGTGAAGATTGTATATCAAGATTTTGAAGTTTACTTCCGGCCGTTGTAGGGGCCTTGGTAAAAAAATTAAAGTTTGATGCACTATAATAGTTAATTTTTGTACAGGCATCGTCCGTAGAATAAACGTTTAAGTTTTTGTAGGTTGGCGAGCTGTAATTTGTGAGTAATGAGCAAAGAAAAATTTTTTCCCGTTTGGATAATGGAGTGGTTTACACTTTACCTGGCAGAAGTTACACAGACAGACAGACACACAGACGGATAGAGGAACATGGTTAAATCGATTTAGAATTTTGTTCTGATCGAGAATATAGATATTTTGTAGCGTCTCTGATGCTTCCTTCTTCTCATCTTCGGGAAGGTATAAAAAGAATAATAATAATGCAAACGCTCCAAACTAATATAAACAAATAAATAACTTGTTATACTTGTGTCTATTGTCAAATCTACATATTTTTATTTCTTCTTTTCGCTTCATTGCCCTAAAGTTCCCACATCAGTTAATTATGTAAAAAAGAAAAGAACAATTAAAACAATAACTAATTTTTAGAAAAGAAATTCAAGATTAAGAAACTAATGCTCAGCGAAATTTTTCCTATGCTTTAATGCTGCGTTTCTAGCACAAGTGGTAGATATGTCAAATGCTTTAACATTGCGTTTAACACAAATGTCAAACTAATCTATTTCTATTCTCAGTGTGTATATGCTACATATGTAGATGGGAGTTATCGTTTCTTATGCAACATACCAGAAAATCTTCCAAAATAAACTTAAATATGAAATTTATGTATACGATAGAAAAACTTTCCTCATTCTTGTCAAATTGTGACGCAAATTTTTTCTTTTTTTCACATACATATTTAGATATATACAAAAACGTTAAGAATAACGAGCAAGTCAAGTATGCATCAGCATGGATAAGTTTGTGACAAACCTTTTTTATTTTAAGATGACCAATGTGGTCAAGTCCCACCAAGTGTATCCTCTGTATTACGAAAGCTGTCCCTTCTTCTCCCATATCCATTAAAAACACTTTCGCTTTGAACCACTTATGCCATTTTGTAGCATAGTGCCTTTCTATTATCCCAATCTTAGATATCGAGCATCCATACTTTCTTAAAAGCGTATTTTTAACCTACACTTTGTCTACTATTTTCATTATATTTTTTTTTTTTTTTTAATATATTTATAGGTTTTTCAAAATTTGTTGACACGTGGCATGACATCTTCTAAATTGTCTGGCATTAGTAATTGTCAAGATGAGCGATCAATTTTCATTTACGTAAAAGATGCTAATTTCCAGCGCTATCAATTATCTTAGTATTAAATTTATTGTATTTGGGTCAAATTGTTTTTATAAATAAATATTTTTCCAAATTTATTTGAAGTAGACATACATATACTTCTTCGCGTGAGCGAAACGAGAATTATTTTAAATATGACTTCTTTTGTTTGAATCAAATGTAAGTGAACTTAAAAGGAAAACAAGAAGAATAGGGAAGAAGAGTAAGAATTTTACATTAATTAATATTTCCTTTGCAAGCCTGGGCCGTGGTTACCGAAGACGGATAACATTAACTCGTTACTGAGGCGGCAGCGTAAAGCTGTAATGTTTCGGGTTTCAGAGAAAGCCAAATAATTTGTCTTGTCCAACCAGGCCTAAATTTTCGCTCATATGGTGCAGCTCAAAACAACTCATTTGTCAGACATAATCGCATACCGGCCTCCCAACTTAATAACATAGAAACCATCTTACTTGATTTCCTAAAACGTATCCTGATTTTAAAGAGAATGTAGAAAACGAATCTTTAATTTCACTTTCGTCATCTATTTGTCGAATAGGGGAATGGATGTCTACTTTGCAAAGTTAAGCAAAAAGGTTCGATAAGTCGCGATAGCGTAGTAAATCCTTTACAACTAATGCATCGCAAGGCATTGATCACAAGTGTGACGGAAGCAAATTATTCTTATTTCTGGTGTTAGCACAAAAACTATCTGCAAAGATTTATAAAAATATTCAACCTTTCAGTTTATTTGCTTGGACATTCACAATTCTTGTCGATGACGTGTATCCTCGGAAAATCTGTTATAAGGGCACTGGACATGAACATGGTTATCCTTAACTAAATTTTCAAAATATTTAGTTTATTTGCTTCACTCCCCGAAGATTATTTCTATATTTATGCGCTTTTCGAGCTAATTTAAAAAGAAAGGATAAGAAGTAGAATTGAAGCATCCATTTACAACATATTGTATGAAATGCTACCTTAGCAGGGCATGTTGTGCGACACTAAGAAGAAGCATTGACTCATTTCACAATTCAAATTTCATGTGAGAACTTTTAGTGGTTAGTGAGAGACGCTTTTCTCGTTTCATACAAAAAAGCTTAACGGGCGGCAGGCTGTATGCAAAGGTAACGGCGCACGTCTATGCAGGAAATCCAAAGTAATTGGTATTAGATAACACTGAGTAGACTTAACTTAACAGTTCTTCACGGCCTGCCAATATAACACTAGGTAGTAAAATTGAAAGAGTGAGTTATCCAGCCCAGTCGTACGAGGCTGAGGTTCGTCATCGTCATTTTCGATGCCTACGATGAATGGAGAAGAAAGATATGTAAGAGAGTCCACTAAGATCCCATCAAATTCAGCCCGCTAAATGTAATCAGCCTGCGTGAAGCAATGCCTAATGGTAATCTCACGAAAAAGAATAGAAGTAAAAATCTGTGCACGGCATAGATTTAATACGTAGATGAGTACTGGCTGGTAAATCATGCTTTCCATTGGTATTCTGTAGGGTCATTGGAAGATTTTTAGTTTAAACTAACGTGCGGCAAAAAGAGAATAAAATAAAAACATACCCAACCAAGCACAAATCCAGTATTAACATTAATATGAAACCCTTAGTTACCTACGTTGGAATATTTCGTTCTATTGTTTTCATCAATAAATATCATCAATAAACCGTTTTAACGATTGGTTAATAATTACTACCAATTTACGGTCTTGGCGCATATTTGTCTCTTTATTGTTTTTGTTTTTGTGTTTTACTTCTTTTTTATTTATTTTCTTTTACTTTACATATTCAGAAAGTTAGAAACATGAATCATCATACGGGGTATAGTGTTAGCGCCCAAAACATTATACCCTAGTGGATAGTATAAAATAGTAAAGAGACCAGTAATAACATCTTTGTACATAAACTCTTACGCCCACATAAAATATATTTGCTCTATACATACACGCCGACACAACTTATGAAAACATTTATTTTTATGATTGTGACATAAATGAATTTTTGTTTCTATTATTATAGGTTTGTTTGTCGTTGTGCGGTTATATTGTAGATGGAATTTTATGTCTTTTCCATCGCTTAATAATTTAATAAACGCTTAATTTAGTTTAGTTTTGTTGTTGATGTTGTTTTTCAACAAAAAAAGCAATAAGTATCTTAATTTCCGTTTCCCAATTATTTTGACACATGAGAAGGCATACATACATACTTATGAGTTCATTTCTACAGTCTTACAGACCTGAAAATTATGATTTCTTGCAATTTTCCTTGAATTTATTGAACACTTCTTTATATGACTTTGTTGATTTTGTGTATTTTCCCCTCTCCCTCCATTTTCACTCCCACCCCCTCACCATTTTTTTCTTGGTATTTCTTTTTTTAATTTAATATGCGTAACGCGTTTTATGTATACGACAAACGGACGTGTTCAATCAAAATATTTTGTTTGGTTTTGTTAAACATAGTATTGGTCGTTGCTTATATTATTGTTGGTCTGTTCATCAAGATTTTTATGACCTTTCCTTTTAGAAGATCGTAAAACTTAAGAGAAATGACAGGAAACTAAGAAAGAATGTTACGGATTTTGTAAAAATTTGGATAAAACATATTTAGTGCTGATTACGTAAGAAAGTTTCATTTAATTTAGTTGAGAGTCGTTAGAGTTTAGTGAAACCTCCTTACAAATTTTTTGATTCGTAACAATAATTAATAAAGTATCGAAATATATTTAGCTTATAATAAAAACTTTTAATATTTTATTATTTATTCTTTATTCAATTTTATGAGTGAACAATTTTTAAATGTTAAACAACATTTATAAGCAACACTCATTGAAATCTCTTGTTGTAAACCCCATTGTGCAGTATCGAAACCGTGTTCCGTACGATCGTTTTTATTTGTTAGCAGTTCTCTATTAAAACTTTCGGCTCGTGCCTTTGGTAGTTATATTTAAATATAACTTCACATCTTTCCATAGATCATCGAGGATTTCTGGGCACAAAACTGGATCAAATCATTTTTCCAGGTCTCTTTTTGAAATGACTTCAGCAAAAAGTGAAACAAATGGTAGTTGGAGAAAGCGAAAAAGATCAAGGCTCTCTCAAATTATACCGAATCTAATAAAAAGATGTGTCTTCAGGCATTGCCGTTGACGGAAGACGACGGCTTTCCGTACTAATCAATTCTGAAAGCTGTGCCTTAACTGAGCGCTTTAACAGCACTGGTTGCTGAGAGCACAAAGTGGGAGCAATCGAGACAGGCCAGAACAGGTCATGACGGATTCTTTTAGACACACCAAGCACGTTATATATTGCTTTGCATTTGGTCTATTTAGCCACCGTTTGATCGGTCATATCCATTTCGGATTACGATTTTGTTCGCACACTACATTGTAGTATTTAACTCAATTTTCATCGCCACGCGTTCTCACTCTCTTCAAAGGTTATCTTAATTTCGGCATGCTTCACTAACGGCAGTTTGCAGATGGAAATTCATTCCATTCAAATTGTCCTTGTTAATTTCCGGTGGTATTGAAATATTGACCTTCTTTTGCTATTCTGCCTTACATAGATGCTTGAAAACTATCTTTTATGCGCAACGTTTAATTCTGTAACTGCAGCGTAAGATCGGCTGATCTTCGTCAATTTTGTCAATAATTTATTCGATTATATCCGATTATATCAAAGATTGTTCGATCAAAGCGCTGCACGTCTCTAACATCGAAACTAACGGATTGGAGGCCAGCAACGCTCCGGTCGAAGTGATATTGTAAAATAACGGCATTTTTTCAGAATTTTAGATCGTTTTCAAAACAAAGTTGCTTTAAACTTGACAAATATAACATCAAGTTTGTTACAAAGTTCACAAAATACGTACATTTTAAAACAGACTAAATCGAAAACGCCGGAACATACCCCTAAATCTCTAATTCTAGAAATTTCTCGTCGTTTTTATACGCTGACAAAGGTCAAAGGCTAACGTATTATAAATTCATTTTCAGTGAATAAACCAAATATATATATTTTCATTAGCTGCGAATACAAGCAGTATGGCATCATCAATATTTAGTCGTCTGACATGAATAGAAGCTTAAGTGCAGCTTAAAAAAGTTCTATGAAAACAAAAAACATTACAGTGTTTAATATTGTGTTTGATAATTTCCCTGGATAAATGATCTCACGATTCTCTTCCCATAGGAATTATATTTTCAAACCTTTAAAATTTAATACAAAAAATAATGCAAAATCCAAAGGATATGCCACAGTAACGGAAGGTAAAAGAGTCCTATGCTGTCAGTATGCCCATGTATAGATTGCCAGGAAACTTTACAGGCTCGGTTAAGTGGTCGCCAAAATTGGGCGAATTGATGTCGTTCGACACGTCTTTGAAATTATATCAGCATTTAATAGCACACGGGTTTTTTTTTTATTTACTTATTTACAAGATTCAGCTACAATGACTATCAGCCGAGTATAAACTAATCTTAGGCTTCAAATGTAAAGCTTACACTATAAATACTTCAATGATAGAAAACAAAAAGTAAAGGCCCGAAAAATGATCTCTAGATCGAACAGAAACCCTTTCATATTAATACCACGTTTGTCTAACTCATTAACCGAACAATCTTTTATTGTTCGTGTTGCTAGATATCGGAATGCCTTACCAGTGAATATGAAACCCTCCAATAATTCTTTGAATACGTTTAGAAGAAAATTGACCGTCGTACTAAACTCATAATTCATATTTTGTTTCTTATAGCAACTGATAATTATGGAGTTGAGGAGCAAAATGATTTCATCAACGACCATCTAGTCGACTTGTATGCTCTCTTAAGTTATAGTTTCTTTTTGCACATGAAATGGCTTTACAGTTTCGTAATAAATGAATGAATGAAATAAAATGAAATGAAAACAGCTTGTCTAGGTCGATACCTATAACCTATAACCATAAAGTCTTATGAGTATAGAATGGAGCGACATCACTAGACTGGCACAATAAGCAAAGTTTGGCAACAATTTATTTGAAAATGAAAGATTTCGAAATAGACGTTCTCAGATCACATCATCCGATATCGACGCGGAAATTCAATGATAAACATTATTGAAATTATTACAAAAGATACGGAAGCATAACCACAAACAACATCAAAAAATGAATTCAATACAACATTGCTGGCATTTTCTAACAATTATATCAATGAGTGCAGCGCCCAGACTGTACGCTCACCTATTAAACATATTTTATTTCTTATATTGTAAGCGTGAAGCCACAGCTTCCTAATAGACCGAATATTTTATTATTATTAAAATGTAAAAGAAAATATTGTTTTATTACGTAATATGTTATTTTACTTAGCCGACTTCTGTACACCCCTTTACGGATGATAACGATCGAGCAGCTATTGAAAATTACAGACAATCAGTTTCGCTAACTTGTATTCTGCTTTTAAATAATCCTTTTAGAAGTTTAACTATTCTGCAGCAGGTGTTAATCGCTAACGATAATCGGCCATGTATATATACATACATGTACATATATATAAAAGAGCTCCGCCCCTGATTGTTAAGTGATTGCTTTGCCAACATATGTGATTACGGATTTTACTATGAACATAAAGAAAAAAAAAGGAATCACTCTACAATTATGTACTTGGGATTTCCTTAAAAAGAAAAAGAGAGGGAGAACAAGATCGCGCACTCGTGTAAGTCAAAGCAAAAAACAAACCTTTTAAATACCAACAGTAATGGCGTATTAAACCCCAATTTGGATTTTTGTTAAAGTAATCATTAAATAAATAAATAAATTCACGACATTTATCCGTTGTCTCTTACCGTTTGGTGGGGTTACATACCGTCATCGTCGTGGCTGAGTGACTTATGAAATGACTAGCCGACTAAGTGACTAACCGACAGCTAAACTAGTGGGGAATCATTGGTCAAATAGTCAACTAAGTGAGTAAATAAAATAAAATTAAATAAAATAAGTAAATAAGTAAGTAAGCAACTAAGTAAGTAAAAAGTCGCTGATTTGTTGTTGCTGCTGCACCATAAGCAAACACTTAATTGCTTACAAGCATTCAAGAAGTTATAGTTGTGTTTATTCAATACATGCATAGCATTCTGCTGCAACAAATGTTGCAATACACACATACACACACACACACACACACACACACACACAATTACTAATAAATGAATAGACGCATACTATATACACATATAAACGCATATGCATACACATAAACGCATACATACGCAAAATATATACATTCAGTTTTCTTTATACGAACGCATACATACCGTGCACTGTCTACAACATGATGATCGAACGCTAAACGTAAAGAGATAAATAGAAACTTGTTTATCATGTCGACACATATCTTTAAATACGGTAAAATGCTCCTGCGATATCTTACACACAAGAATACACGTATAGATACGAAAACGCACGTACACTTACAAAAGCCACTCCTTTAGCAACACGTTTAAACAATTTAGTAAAACTTGTAGTCGAGCTAATGATGAGGATCATATAGTATAGTAAATATATATACGTATAGGAAACATAATGATGATCATATTAATACGAATAATGATGTTGAATAATCATTATGATGAAAACTAGGCTTGCATTTAGCATGTTTAACGTTGTAGAATGTGTACGACGATTAAGCAGCGACTAAACATGGAAAATTGTTGTAATTGAAGCCGATTTATCGATACACAAGCCGACTTGTATAGAACTTTATCAGGTTAAAAGAAAAAAAGAAGAAAAATGTATGAAAAGAAAAAACAACGCCAACACGTTGCTTGCTTGCTATTTCCAATGAAAAACATAACGTAAGGTGCGTTTTGCAGTTTTACAACAAAACTTAATCTGACTAATTACAGTCAAGCCTTGCTTATAAAGGCACAAGAAAAAAGTGTTGAAAACGGAAAATTATTTTACAAAACATAAGAGAATACACCCTGACAAGTGTGGGTAAACGAAAATTGGTAAACAAAAGTTAAGTAGATAAGAAAGCAGCGATCCTGTATACTCAATACAATATATTGTTGATAACCATCTGTTCAAGCGTTTGTTGGAATCATTATTTTGAAAACTGAAAATCGAATCTTAAGAAGAATCAATAAAGTGAAGGCGATTAAATTAGTTTAAAAGCGACTAGCCAAAAAGCTACCTAGAGCCAAAATCATTTTGAAAGCTTAGTCATCTTCATGCCTCTAGTCCCTGTTGCTAAAAACAAGCTGGACGCTAAAATTTCATCTACAATAGCCAAAGTCAGTCCGTTGTACTTTACAATACAATGTAAATATTGATCAAAAATTGAAAGTTTTTCCCTTAAAAATCATTTATATATAATGATGGTGATAATGGACGAGATTGCTCTTTAAAAAAAACGCTCAGATCTCCGAAATAGTATATATATTAACAAAGTCTGCCTAGAAGTTAAATGCAAATACATTCTTAACCGGTTATTATGATTAACACGCGTGATTAACACAATTACAACTTTTATTTGCAATGCCCAGACGAAATACTTATCAGAGGCTTTATAAGGTCTATTTATTTATGATTAATTCAACTTTCTGAAACGTTTTAGCGATTGTACCTCCCGTTCATATGGCTAATGTTCTGCTGCTTACTATTAGCAATTCTGCGGTTCCAATACTGAACATACATTGAGTATATAAAAACACGTTTATTTATGGGCAATGGGGTTTCCAAAAAAAGTTTCCAAATTGCTAAAGAATAGGGTTCGTTCACATATAGCTGATATGAATGGAGAATATTATAAGTACATCTGGGAAGAAAAAAGGAAAGATGAGTTGATGGAGAAAATGGATTTTATCCTGCAAGAGAAAGGAAAACAATCCTTTTTTTTTTTTTTTTTTTGATAGAATGAACAATTCTCTTGAGTCTTGACTGTAACAGATTTTTATTTATGTTGTTTATGAAGCAACATCACATCATCATAATCCGCGTAATGACTGTTTAAACAATGTTTACAGTTCATGTATTTGCTTTTCTTGATCAAGTTTATCATAACTTTCCAAATCGCTAAACATTCAACATATCTTTTCATGTATTAAATTCGTATTGAAATGAATGGCAGAGAATTGCTACGATTGTTAATATGAAATGAATTCAATATTGGGGTCTTCTCGCAGAGAATTAAACACCTAGTCAACGATCTTGTTTTCCGGTTTTATCTTTTATTATCTCTATACAATGAGTGCTTGTTGCTGTTATTGTTGTTGCTGTTGTTGCCGTTGCTGTAATTGACAACATGCAAAACGTTGAAGCAGTTGTGTCGTTAATTTCCAAAGACATAAATGAACAGCAAATTTTAAAAAGCAACTAACAACATTTTAATAACATTTCCTTTTGCAGTTGCCGTTTGCATAACCAATCAGTAAAGGGAAGTATCTTCAGTCTATCGAAGCATAAACTTCCAAACAAACAAAAAACCACAGATAGTAAGGGAAAAGCGTTTTAAAAACATTTACTGCAGAAAAAAGAAAAATCAATCGTTCAGATCATTTAATCTAATTTGAATGATATTGTAATACATGTCAATGTAAGCAAAGCAACAAAGCAGCAATGCAACGCTAAGCCGACTTTAACCGAATACAATTTTTAATACAATTCTTCTTGCATCTTCGCTTATCATGCACTTAAAGGTCATAAAATGCATTGAAGAACGTCAACCAAACAATTTGTTATCATTATAATGATGTAATAAGTTTCTAGCAAAATTAATTTCAACCGCGTCCACAATTTTTATTGAAATGAACACCTTTTGGAAAATATTACACAAACGACGCCTATGTGTGTCTATATATATTTACGCACGTTTATGATTAAAGCATCTAAAATTTAAGTTAAGATTTGATTAATGTTCCTCGCCTCGGTGAACAAGAACAACATGGATAATACAACATTGAAAATGTATACCGATAAGGAAGAACATGTTGTCCGATATGGAAAATCGCTGTCGACAAGAAGCTCATTTACAACAATCATAAAAATAGAACACGATATAAATTCTCTGTTCCTTTTCGTATAAAAATTTTATGTAGTCAAAACGAAACCACTAACAAATGATACCAACCAGAAATATTCTGTCCATAATCGGAAAACATAGCCAAGTAAACATTTTATAGCCGTTTCAGTTTTTTTGGTATTATTTTTTGTGGCTTTTTTTGGTTTTAACTTTAAATGGCATCATTTACTGTGCTTTAGAATTATGTGTCTTTTGCATCCTCTTTCAAAGCAATCAACCAACTAAGCAACCAGTTCTTTTGAGTGGCCTAACAGCCTTGCTTGTTATGGCGGCTTCCAGCCTTTAATGATTTTTATGTAAGATGACTATGAATGCAAATGTGAATCGTTTTCAGCTTAGCTGAAACAAAATGGATACTAAAACTGTAAAAATGTCCATCGGATGAAAGGGATTTCATGTCGAACTTAAAATTAACTGCAATCATTAGCGGTCCACATTGAGATAGTCTTGTTGTTGTTGCTATTATTATTATTACTATCGTTGTTGTTGTTATTATTATTATTATTATTATTGTTGGTTGCTGATTTGGTTTGGTTTGTGGCCAACCGTACCAATGCCAGTTCATGGCCAGTGGCATTGGCACAATTGTATCCATAAAATACATGCCAAAACAGAAAATTACTAACAAAAACGTTAAAAACAACAACAACAACAACAACAACTATATAATGGCGGCTACAGTAAAAGCTACAAATAAGAACGATATTCAACATAGCAACACTAACAACTACCATACAATCAATATAAGCGTTATCAATTTAAGATCTTTCCTTTTGGACAACAAACACGAACATCGGCATAAGACGTATCTACGCAAAGACAACGGCTAACCAAAATCTCTATTAAGTTATCGTTTAATTTAGAAATTGAAAGCATTTTTCTCTTGGGTGGCATAAGGTTGAAATTTAAATATATGTGCGTAAGTAATAAACGCTCGACAACGATTCTTATAAATATTCCATTCCGTCTTCAATCGTAAAATAGAAGATGAATTCATTTCCATATCCGAATGATTCCACTTAGTAAAAATTCATTTTTATAAAATTATAACACTCATAGCGTATCGGTTACATTGCAGTTGCCTTCCAAACAACTACTTCTCTGCGAATTATTCGTTCGTTTCCTACTATGACTACTATCTAGTTTCACGTCCATGAAGGAATCTATCAAATTGATGCTATATTATCCATCGGTTATATCAAATTAGAACAAATTTTTACGTCACGCGGACGCCAATATTTAACTTGCGTTCACACGTAGTTAAGATGAATGTTTGTTGTGTGAATTGAAACGTGCTATAAATGTTCTTCTTCTATAAATGTCGGAAACTTCGAACCACAAGCCTGAATTATTTTGAAGAGCTTGAGTTAAGGATTTTTATATACTTCTTCAATTTAAGTTATAATTGGCATAGAAAATAACATCGGTGCGATTAAAATCCGAAAGTTGGCTGAAGAGTTCTTAAGCCGAGAAGGAAACAAGACTATTCTTCTTTACATTTATTTTTATTTTTGTTTTTCTACACATATAGGCTCCTTGTTCAAAATATGAAAAAAGTTGCTTTGGGTCAGATCTGATGAGTAGGAAAGATGGTAAAACAATTCTAATCGTAATTCACAAATTTCCCTTGGCAAGGGCTGAAGAATGCGCCGGTTGATAAAAATAAAAGATTTCTTCATGCAAATCTAACCATTTTTTCACTCTTTGTACCTTCAATTTATCAAATAATGATGGATAATATTGAATTTTTGTTTTTTCATATGATTAATCACTTGGGGGCTGTTTCCGACACCTGTGACGCAGTGATGAACGAAACGAAGTGAGAAAAGAGATGGGCGAGTGACCGCAGTGTAGTGGATGTGATGTTCAATTCGTAATTGTTATGCGTTTAGCGATTGAGCATTGACTATAGCTACGACCAAATGTGCCCGCGGTCTACCGCATTGAGATTTAAATCTGCGAACACCGGATATGATTTCGTCGCAATTTTTATCTGGTCGCCAATAGAACAGCCCCTGTAATTAAAGTTAAGAGTAAGAGAACTTTCTTTTCCCAATCATATACTTATCAGTCCAATATTATCAATGCATGTCATCTTTACGTTTAGGTCGGAAAAATTTAAAACAACCTACGTACGGTCATAATTAAATTAGATAATACGCCGATAAAATCAAGTCCTTTTTTAAATTTTGAGATATCATAATAGAGACAAATGGCATGCAAGGCATGTACAAAGGAAATCTTTAAGGTGAACTTGAAAACGTAAAAACATGTTCGACTCACAATTTTTTTGCTCAACCTGCTCATGATTACAATCATTCAGCCAAGTTTCAAATTTTTGTATTATGTCAAAAGGAACAGACAAGAGACGAATAATAGAAGAAAGTCAGCTGTTAGTTTGATTATGACGAACATTATATAGTGTATATTATATACTATACACCCCACTGTTATATGTATCGTATATCTTATATATTATCTATTATATAACTTACACTTTATTGTGTACTACAATACATCTCATACTCTAATATATAATAAATACCGTAATAAAAATTCTATTGCCTAAACTAGTTCTTTTAAATTTCGAGCTGAACATTGTCTAAAACGGGAAGGACGAAAAAAACGTACTAGAATTTCAATCACACTAAGGATTTGCTTCTAAAGAAAAAAAAAAAAATTAAAAATACTAAAATCTGCTCGCAGGAATAGAAAAAAGAAAAATAACATTTAAAAGTAATACAATTATTTTAACCTTAATAGTCCGTCATTGTAAATTTCGAATGACTTTAACATGTGTCGCTATGTCAGCGTAACCGTATCACATTAGTAGACAATCCCAATATATATAGTTTTTCTGTGTTCAACTTTCGTGACTTTCGTTCTAAAATAATTTAAATAGTTTTCTTGGCATGTTTGTCAAAGAAAACCGAAAAAAAAGACAAAAAATAACAAGAGAGTGGTTACATGCGATTTAGAGCGAATACCATGACACCCATCATTGCGTATAGGGTGACATCATGTCTGAGATGACAGGCTGCCCTTTTTTTAAATATCTCTTCCAGACAATGAAACTATCTCCTGCAGCACCTGGTTGAACACAATATTTTTTTTGTTCTGCTTCGTTTTTTTTTTTTTTTTTAATATTCCACTATCTTTAATTGTTTGCGTCGGCATCATATAATAGTGATTTGTCCGTATTCGTAAACGGTTTCCGTAGCATTAGATTAATGGGTCTTCTAACTTAATGCGTTTCTGATAGAAGTGCTTGCAAATCCATATAAATTTTTTTCATTTGCTTGAAAATTGTTGGGGCCATTTAATGGCTGCCATTGGAAAGCGTTTTTCTCTGGCTAGATTAATAATTTGTTTGTTTTGATTTTTAAAATCGTTTAGAAGTCGCATCAATTTCGAATTATTCGAGTTACTATTGCTATTAAAACAACGAAAATACGTTTTAATACTGGCCTTTAAATTTCCTCCATGCATTCCATGTTGCGCGGTACAGGCGCTGCTATACATCTTAGACGCTTCATCGATCAATGTGGCGCATACGTCCCAGACTGCGGCTATCCAGGGAGCCAACTATATTTAAAGCGGAAAACATCGGTTCGGTTCCAATTCTTCTGCCTATTATTCTTTCCGACATATCCTGAGTAGCTGACTGGTCACTTTTAAAAGACAAAAAGTGGTCGATTCGTCGTTAAATATTATTTTTCTCTTGAAAAATATTTATACATATATATGTAAAGATTGAAAATGTCGAAGGAACAATTCCAATATTAATGATTGATTCAATATAAGAAATATGCATGAAGCAAATGTGTTTGCATGTAACGTTTACATGCCCAGGTAACAAAGTTAACATATTCGACGGTCGATCGATATAAGAAAAACTATTTGTAGAACAGCAAAAACAAATTTCAAACATCGGCACTGCATCAATACAAGAAAAGAAACATTGTTGTACGATCAATTTGCCAAAGTTGCGGTGACAAGATCGAAATAGCAAAGCCAAGTAATTATACAACAAGAAACACGATGTATATACTGAACGCTACAATTTAATTTTACATTTAATTAAAATATTTTCGAGGGCAATTTACCAGCATCGGTAAAATCCGAAAAGAAATTTTAAAAGAAATAAATAAATAAACAACAATAATAAAAACGGCAACCCCAACAACTTAGTGCTATTATCTGTAAATCTTTTGCAAATTCGAGTGTTTGTAAAATAAATATATGGGCAAATTAACTTAGGTGTTTAAATATAATGCTTCCTTATCGATACTCGAATCGTTGATGATGCCATTTTTAGCACTTCATTTAAAACTAATTTTGGTAAATATGTGAAAAAAAACGAATTGCAAGAAAAGCCCATAAATCTAAAATTGCAAAAAAAAAAAACCAAAAGCCTGAACCTATACTAAAGCAAATAAGAGTCAAAAACAAAAAAAAAAGAAAGAAAGATGAGTGGCTGATTGATGTTAGTGTCCAGTATGTCAGCCATCAATCTGTGTGTTGTTCAGGATAATATTATGGCAGCTAAGATGGGTAGTGTCACAATAAAAACAATAACAACAACGAAAACATCCAAGTCAACGATGTCAACATAAAAAGATGATGCACTCAGTTGCTTGCATTCATATCATTGCACACATAGTTAACCGTAGCAATAGCATAGACAATAAATAAACAGTATATTGTGTACAGCATGTAGTAACCAAGCAATTATGCACTTGACTGCAGCTGTGGCAATTTCACCACATTTAACAAGTACGTCTACCACGATATTTAGTGTGAGTTTAGTATAAGTAAATAGTATATCCAGCAATGACAACATATTAAGGTCCATAAGGAGAAAACGTCATCCATCGCAAACGCAAAACGAAACAGAATAGAACGAAGACGACGCGCAAGAATAACAAACAATATAACAAACGCTATAGCAAAACAAATGATGTGTTTAGTAACTACAAAGTATTCATACTTCTTTTGTCACATTTAGGAAGGAAGGCAGCAAAGCAACAGTTTTTATATAGATTTTTAAACATTTGTGATTGCAGGCGCTAGTGTGAGTGCGTACCCGGCTTACATTTGCAAAAAGTTTATTGCGGTTTTGCAAACATGGTTAATCTATGGTAGTTTAAAATGATTGCTTATTGTTGTTGTTGTTGTTGTTGTTGTTGTTGTTTTTGACGTTGTTTTAGTTACGTTGGCGTTCTAAAATCTGTCGTAACTGTGTGAAGTCATTCGTAATAACCGCTTGGGTATGCGTCGACGAGTTAAACGAGAGCTAAAATCACACAGCTAGAGGCAATAATAACAACTACTACGCTCAGCCACTCCTTACTAATACATAAACTGCACCCTATGATGTTCAAGCAATATATTTATACACAAACAGTTTTTCTACTACTGTTACTACTACTACTGCTATAACTACTACATCAACTAATACTAATGTTAATGCTAATACTACTACCAATATAAGTACATAGAGCACCAGGGCAAGCAGCCACTACCGTTATCTATTAACTTTAGCAGTACCAGTACGGGTAGCAAAGTTGATGTTGAAGACAGCAGCCAGCGGCCAGACATCCATGTATTCCTGTGAATACCGCTGCTGGCGTTGCTGCTATTAATACTGTGTTTTGTATATTTGTTGTATGTTCTAGTGAATTCAATTTAACAGCAACAGCTACAAAAATCAATTTCTATTCTTTGGCGTGTTAGGTGTTGCATGCTTGTTTTTGTGGTCGATCTATGTTCAACCAACAGTAAACGATGAACAAGGTGTTTCTCATACATAGACATTATTTTTCTATATTGGTGTGTCACAATATATTTACATACATTCTTATATATATGTACACGTATATAAGTGTGATCTATATGTGCATGTTTACTTTAACTTTTGTTTTTTTTTTATGTTTAGGCAAAGTTCAGTTGATGCACATGCAACTCGGCTAACTTTGTCTTGTCATTGTAGGCGATTTGTTTGCAGCATTTTATGCAGTTAACTTTATATGTAACTTTGTGTGTACGTGCGTTTGAGTGTGTTATAGCTTATGTTCACATTATTAGTGTCAAAAAGAAACACCTCTGTAAAATTGCTAAATGTTTACAAGATACAAACATTTTTCTATGGTATCATTATTGTTGTTTTTGTTGTTATTGTTATTCTTGTTGATATTTAGTCAGTGTAGTATCAATTTAATAAATATTATATTGTTTGTATGCATGTACGTGGTTAAAGGTTAAATGATATCCCTTCGTAGGCCGATTGTTAATTGGTTTGAAATTTTCTTCGTAAATATGTGTACATATTACAAAGAAATATATGGGAGTGTCTGTCTATTGGTTTCTTTGCCTTACTAATAAATTTATAAAGTTTATATAAAAATTACATATAAAACATGTTATAAATAAATGAACGAATAAATAAATAAATAATACGTAAAATCTTTATATCTTCATATAAATTTTTGAAATATATTTTCCGCATGAATATGTCAGTGAAAAGAGTCCTTAAAGGCCGCAGACTGATTTACAAGTCGTGTAATTTTGATTAAACAAATCCTACAAAGCTACAAGACCTTATATCATCTCACTTCTGAAAGACAACTGTCCATGGACAATTAATATAAAAAAACGTTGTCACGTCCATTAATAGAATCGAAAGTAAGTAGGGACATTTATTGGCGAAAATGATAAAGTAATGCAAAGTAAGTCAATTACTTTCCATCTTTCTCTACATAAAATAACAGTTTTCCATTTAGTGTTATTGAGTTACTCGGTGTATACAGAGGCAAATCATGGAGTGGAGTGTTCAGAATTGCATTTCCGACATTCATCACTTTCGTTGTTTGATTTGAAGAAATCTTCTGCCGAAGCCCATCGAACACTTTTAGAAACTGGGCGGGTTTCGTTCCAAAGTTTTAAAAGTGATGATTTTGATGACAATGACAAACAATCGGCCTGGAAAGTCGAAAATGTTCAAAGACGATGAATTGCAGAAGTTATTGGACGAAAGCCCAGCTCAAACTTTCAAAGAACATTCGCAGAGCTTAGCAGATGATGAATCAACCATTTTCACACTTCTACATGCGATGGAAAAAATCCAAAAGGAGAAAAACTGACCACCATACGTGTTGATCTAAAATGCCATTTCGAACTGCTTCAACATCACGGTTTCATTGCTTGACAGGCAAAAAAAATTAGAATTTTCTGTGGGGTATTGTGACTGGTGATGGAAAGTAGATCTACCATGACAGTCTCACGCAAAACAAGTCTTGCGATAATTTAGTTAAATATATGCCTGAAAGTAAATATTTTTAAAGTTATAGGAAAGCATGGAAGGCAATAAACAATTAATATTAATTTGAACACGCCAATAGAAAATCTGAGCTAATAAACAAAACAAAAAGTCGTCGCCATTTAGGACTTATGGTAGGTCTAAACATACGAATAAAGAGATTTTAGATGTCGCTCAGTGGCTTTATTGCTCACAATTGAATATCATGAATATCATCCGTTATGAATCGATTGTTTTCATCTCTAACTTATCATGCCGCAAGCATAGAATATTATATAAGATATCACTCAATGAATTCATGCGTGAGATGAAAGACGAATTTCAAGTTTTTCTATGCCTTACAAAAACAGTAGTAGCGTTACTAAAAATATTTCGTTTGAAGGTTGGTACTATCTAAAAATTATATGTGCAGTATAGTTAATAGTGACGACATCTGCACGTCATCCTACGAGCTTGTTGAGTTAAATGTTATTAATAAATGTTAAGGTAAAGGATTTACATCACACAAATAGATATTGGAAACGCAAGCACTGTACTTAAAAGTTACTTATCTTCTCTAAACTCACTCGATTCGAAATATTAGAGATGAATATAAACGTTGATAGCATTTCGCGGGTATACTTCATTGCTGGAAAGTCTACCATGTGGAATAATTACTGTGACGATGAATATAATGAGATTTAAGAATAGAAGAAAGGTTTATATCGTATTGGGGGCACAAACTTGGGCCTGTGACAGTGAATAACAAGATTTAAAAGTGGAAGCAAGGGTTGAAACAATTCGTCTGAAAGAGTGGGATTCCTTTCGCTTAAATTTCAACAACAAAAAGCTAAAGAACTTTGCGGAATAAGGCACTCCCAAACACTTAACTAACTACCTTTTGCAGCTATAAATATTGAAATCTACTCACAGAATTTTTTAAGCTTAATTTTTACTTTTCTCTGAAAATTTCGATAAGAAAAAAGCTATGCTGGAAATGATATCTGATTGCCCAGCGTGTGAATAGACGCGGACTAATTTAGCAAAAAACTGCTACGTCCATGGATAACTAGTGGATGGACGTACAGTTTAGTGCATAAAAAGCCCGACTATTAAATCGCCGTAGCTGGATACAACACCCATACTACCCCTTCATTACAATCGGTATATAGCCGCTGCTCGGCAAAGACATAACAATTACCCATCCCGCTTACATCTCCCAAACTATAATCGCGCCCTATTTCCCTTTCTACTTTCTTGCACCTTGATCATCAATTCATTACGTTTACATACGTACATCCGGAGTGACTGACACAAGAAAGAGTAAAAAGCGAAGGACGTTGATTTTTATACTCACCTCAAGGTATACGAGATGTGTTAAAAAAAAGGTGACTTTTCAAATTTCGTGGGCTACGTACATTCGATTTTCGAATTTTCCTTTTTTTAGTTCTCCCAACATTTGTTTACATTATCAACCATTTTGCATTTCTAGTTTGTTCTTGACAGACATAAAGTTTAGATGTGTTATAGTGTGCTTGCCTGTTTTTGCTATCGAAAAAAACTGAGCAAAAAATCTGCATTAAATTTTGTATGAAAAATAAAATTATGTGCTCCAACTCACTTAAAATGTTAACTGTGTCGCTTGGTGAGTCTACTTTGAGCAAAACAAATGTTTATACATGGTACAAGCTCTTCACAGAAGACCGAGAAGATGTTTATGATGATGGCCGGCCTGGAAACCCCAGCACATCAACAAGCAAAAGTTGAAAAAGTTGAAACAGTGAGGAGAATTGTTATGAAGAATCATCGAACTCCTATTAGAGAAGTTGCTGAGTATGTCGACATCGGTTGTCCATCATGCCAGGTAATATTTTCGGATGCTTTATGCCTAAACCGACACGGATATTTCACCACGATAATATGTCACCTCACACGTCTCTATTTGTTCGTAAATTTTTGGGCAAAACGAACGCCGTACTCGTATCTCAGCCACCGTATTCGCCGAACTTGCTCCCAGCGCCTTTTTTCTTTTTCCCAAAACTGAAAAGACGCATAAAAGGATGTAGTTAATCCAGGACTAAAGAGATAAAAACCTTATATTGAATTTGTCAATTGGGTGGGTGTAACGTCTAGAAATACGCATAGGTGTAGAAATTTAATTAGCAAAGAACAAACAAATTGCATATATCTAAGCAATATGAATATAAATGAACATGGATATGGTCAAACATGTTTCTCTGACGGTCTGTTCGTCGGCATAGTCTTTAATTTAAGAGATCACACCTCAATGTAACAATCCAAAAATGGCGTAATTTTTTATATATTTCTGAAAAATATTGAAAAATGGCAGCACCTGGGTCTAGGCTCGTGGGCCATCTTTTATTTAAGGGACTCTATGGCTTACGAGTTTTCTGGTACAAATTTTAAGAAAAAGAAACACATATGCACACATTCAATGTACATGTCTATGGCTATGGGGCATTTTAGACACGTCGACTTCTGTGGGACTGACAACATTTGAGTGGAAAACTTCACTTCATTCATCGAAAAACAATCCTTCCTGCCTCGATGGAGAATGTTACTTTAAGAGTATCGTTGCAACAGAGTATTTTTGTTTAGATATGCTTCCAAATGAACAAATTTGCATTTTAAATCTGTTGGTGTTATGTTCTATTCATGTAAGAAGGGACCAAAAATCAACGACAGAAACATTAGGTTGCAACTTCACAGGAAGGATTCCTTTAACTTCAGGCAATCTCTTTGGAGAGCTTATGAAGAAGCCCAAAATTTGAATGAAAAACTTTCTTTCTGATAATGAATTTCTGTCCACACATTCCAACGCACATTGCATCGGATTTAATAGTTTAGTTTTTTGAACTAAACATAAAAACATATATCTGGGATCAGAAGTTATAGTCGAAAACTTGAAATAATTGTAGATGTTTTCGCAGGTTATTTGAGTTCCTTCTGCATTGTAGGCGTGCCTGAGAACAGACCGGCCCATTACTATTCAATCAAGGAATGTTTGCGCAAAATTTCAGCTTCCTGTCTTCATTTTTGCGATTGTAATGAATCACGACATTTGCCTGTCATTTTGACGGGTTTCCGTAAATCTAGCGTTCAAGCAAGAAAGTACCGTATTACTCCTTAAGCTATTACTTTAAAAAGTTATATCAAATCGTATATATTTGAACCATATGTGGAATACCATATTTTCAATACGATATACAATCGACATATCGATCGGATGAATTCTTTCCTTATTCAGTACATCAAACGAACTAAGGACGGCTATGAAAATATTCGAACCAACTTGAATAAAACCCCTCCATTTTCTTAATCCTACCTTTCTCTTTCTATTTCTTTTCCTAAACACCGCAAACACAAAACTAAAAATCCACTGTTGTTAGTCCGTTATATTAAATTCTCCAACCGCAAAAGCATGCAGAAAAGAAAAACAAACAAAAGTTACTTTTAACTTTTTATCCTAAAATTTTTATCCTAAAATTTATTTAAAACAAACAAAATTAAGTGAATATGTTCATCTTATGTACATTTTACACTAAAATATTTGAACAAAGCAAACATTCTTATATTTCTTAAGAAATTGTAAAAATCTGTATTGAAAAGAAGCAAAAACACAAAGTTATGATAACAATCAAACAAAGAAAAACAGAAATTTAACAATTTCCGTTCTAAGCGGGCGAAGCTAATACAACAACACGAATACATAAAAAAACTACTTTTGCGCAGGCAATATAAACACCAACGGATCGAAAAGACGAAATGAAGGAAAAAAATTTAAAAAAAAAGGAAAAAACCAGCAACACGAACTTTAATTTAATAATGGCCGATTCTTGAAAAATCAGCGCCACCTCAAAAGCAACAGTAACAGCAACAATGACAATGAGAGAAACCACAAAAAAAGTCGAAAGAAAAATTCGTTAAAATTCTTAAACAAGAGTTAAAATAACAGCATCAACTGAAAAGCCGCAAAACGTCGCGCCATCGTGTCATCTAAAAACTACAAACAATGGCGCTGCAATTGATTGACAACTCGAGAAGCACACAAACACCAGCGTGCACATGCAACATTGTGTTTGTTGCAACTAACTATGGTTTCAAAAAACAAAGAAACTTGGCTCAAATAAGATGATGGCGCCCTTTTTCATACATCAGCACGTAACATATGTGTGTAAACGCGAGCGTGATTTAGTTCATATATATATATATCTATAGTATATATATATATATATATATATATATGAATAAGCACGGCTGTGTGTGTGTGTGCATTTGTGTACATGCATTTGCATCTGTTTGCATGTATATATGGATATGAACATACACACATTTGGATGTATGCACAAATGTGTGTGTGGGTATGTCGAAAAAATTGTGTGAATAAATACATTTTAAAAAATGCAACAATTTTAAAACATTGAAGAACTACTCCTGCGGGCTCAGTGCATATATGCAGTGGTGTGTCAGTAGAGTAACAATAACTAAAATACCAACCATAACGCGGATGAGAAGGTAACAACTACAGATACGAACGTAAGAAGGAGTTAAACAAAGCAAAACCATTGTTGTCTTTTGCGGTGTAGTTTTCTTTTTCCCTTTTATTTTTTATTTATTTATTTTTATTTTTTTTTAATAAACTCCCGTTTAGCCCGTGTATCAGTAAGGCAAAATGGAATGGCGGGGGGTGTGTGAGTGTGTGTGTGTGTGCAATAGAGTGCATCGCTTGAGGAAGAAAAAAATTACGAACGTTCAGCAGCCGCCGTGATTGACAATATTGGCGTTATATTTGTATGAAAACACCAACGGAAGAAGCTCTCAAGAAAAACGGCGAAGGTATATATGCATTCGCAAAAAGGGAATTTACTGCTGCTACTACTTGTTGTGCGAAAAATACAAAAGAATATATTGAGAAAAAAAAATTAAATAAATAAATAAAGGGTTTCTGTGGTGAATGCTTTCGAATATAATGCCAGTTGACAGTTGTTGTTGACGTGTGTGCAATTTAAACAGCGATAACAATCGCTAAGCAATGACAAACCAGTAGTAAACAGAATCATTTTGCTCTATGGGCTAAAGACTTCAATTGCAAAAGGATTCTTGACTGTCAGGCTTTAAGTCTCTGTGTGCTTATACGTGTGCATGTATATAGAAAAATTTATGTTAAGTAGTCTAAAAAATTTTGATCGTTTAAAAAAATGAATTTCTGTTGTTCATATATCGTTCCTTCAGTTAAAATTAATGAGCAATTATTTCAGTTTTAGGCTTAATATTTTATAGACTAACTAATAACACACGTATTTGTGTGGCATATTTATATTAAAGCGATATCTTATAAAACAATAACAATAAAAACAATAATATACATTTTCTTAATATCGAGCATATATATTTAGGTTTAATATGTATGTATGTATGTATGTATATATTATATATTGAGCACATCTGATTTAAATCACTAAAAGTAGAAAAGAAAATAACCATGATGCAACATGGCGCTTTAGATACATATATGCATTGTTTTTATTTAAAAAAAAAAAGGACAGATGCACATACCTACCTAAACTACATACGGTAGAGGAAGTCAACGTTTTGAACACATTTATATGATTGTTCAAAATTATACACACAAGTACTTTTACAAAGAATTATATATGGATATATATATGTATACATTGTCTGAAGTTTTTTAAACGACAGTCTTGGAAAAAAAAACCTTAAGTTCACAACTGTATATAAACAAAAGGGACTCACATATGTATTTACATATGTATGTACATTTGTGTCTATATAGGTTTTTAAATTTCGAAATGAAGCAGCAACCACCAATCGGGAGATGTGGTTACTGCTGGCGATGTTGCCGTTGCTATTACCTTAGAAACCATTAACTTTGCGGCTGTGGCGCTTATCTTGATTGTATTTTTTTTTTTTTTGTTCTGCTCCTGCTTAGCAATAGTCTCTTGTTTGTTATCGCCTTTGAGATGTGCATGTTTCATTGTTTTAACTCTTCCTTACACAAAAATACACAAACACATACACAAACACATACACAAACACACATACACAAACACACACACACACACACACACACAGACAGACATACAGACACACATGTATACGTATATTTTAATATTATCATACAAATTAAAATTTTTCGTCATCATTTTGGTTTTTATAACAAAAACTTTGTTCGCTTTATGACTTTATGCCACACAATTTAAGTCCCTTCATTACCCATCGCAGTTATTCAACTGTTTCTTACAATGGCATCAATTTTACTTTGGTAAAATATTATGAGTATGTATTTCCGCCTTTTACAACATTCATAACTTGTTGAACATGCAGCTAAGCCTAACAACAACCAACAATTAAATAAAGTTTTGCTCTGTTGTCCTGAACGCCTTATATTTGCTTCCTTTTCAGTCCAATTTGTGTGTGCATGTTTATGTGTATGCATATAATGATAAAATTCTATGTTAATTAAAATTGTTGCAATACTTTACAATATTCCCCACGAGAATCATTTTAAACCATTAAAGCTATAAAATAATGAGAACAACACAAACTTATAGCAGTTTGGTAAACGGAAAACCTAATATTTAAACTATCAGTTGTTCTCACAAAACAGCTAAATTTACCCCAATAATTCTTCAAAACTTTTTTTTTTTAAATTAGCAAACTGCCGAGTAACCACTTCAATCCATTGCGCCATCGATTGTGTGCATGTTGTGCACTATCTGCGGAAGAAATCTTGAAGGTTGCGGAACGATGCATTTCAGCCTTTAGCTTAAATGGGCTGATTAAGTTTTATTGTATTTATTTAATGTGCATTCGAGAGGTGTGGAGTGCAACCCTTTAAAATTTGTTTTTAAAATCACGACGGCTCCGTTATGGAGACAATGCGAATAATATTCAGTTCGCAACATTAAGACAAAAACAAAAATCGTAATAACTTCATTTATTCGGTTACCATAATAGAAAAGAAATCATCTGTTTAGGGGAATTTAATCTACGTGACGGTGAAAAAATTCTTGCATTTCACTGAAAATAGGAAAAGTGATGCACATTTTAAATTATCTGTCCGTTATTCATTAGCAGAACGTGTTAGATTTAAGTTTATCTGTTGGTTTCATATTCTGAATGCAAATTTATAACCTCAATATACGAAACGGAATTGTAGTGATATTGTCTGTCAGTAGCAATGGGTTACATTTTGGAATTTATAGTGACACTAACATATTGACGCTTACATCTGTGATAGTTCAGACACTATTGAACTACACAAGTCTAACTAATCCGATTGTATGGATAAGAATATGTTTTCTGTTATAAGACGAAACATATCGAGAAATGAAGGGGATATTGAGTACTCGGAAAGTGTCATACAACTGCGATTTTTATTTTAATGCCCATACCCAGTGCTTATTTATGAATACGATTTTTCAATTGAAATTATATTTGAAAACTTCGAGAGCTAAAAGAGCTTCGAGGGTTAAAATACGTCTGGTAACAAAAAGTACAAAAAACATTCGTTGAACCGGTCGAAACTTGCTGCATCAAACTTTATTTAAAAGTTTTCATGCAAACAAATTTTACACTGAAGTTAGTAAAAACAGTATTAGGTAAATTTAATCTCTTCCAGTTTTTAGCAGCTTTTTTGGAAGCTTCACTTCCATATCTCCGTGTCAGTGACCGGCTGACATTTAATATATAGCGAAGAGATGGACATAAAAAGACCGATTCAAAATCGTATACTTCTTAAGAACGTATATACTGTAAAAGCTTGCGTTTGTGCTTCTCAATGCGACTATAATATATTCGTACACCCCGTACTATTGAGAGTGGTGTTACCTTCATCCCATAAAGATAAGGGTATATATAATCATTAATTCGCGGGAAATTTGCAAGTCGTAGTAAGATAGCTTAACTATTGATGAAAATGTGGGTTCTACGGAACTACGAAACTACGGTTCTACATATAGTTTAGCATACGACATAAAGATTGTATTTTGACATGGAATACCCACAATATCATTGCATGATATACAGATATACTACTAGAGTAGGCACTGTATTGAAAATGTTCACAATTTAAATTAGTTATTTCCAATTCAGACCGAGATCTGAGGCACTCAATACAACCAGGAAAGGTATGGATATTGAAAATGTTCTTACTTGCTGGCTGAACTATCACGACATAGGCTAAGAGCATTTGTAGTAAATTTTAACTTTGCAATTACAAGACGTGCAAAAAGCATTGACGAGCTCGAAATTATTCCACGATGGATATACATAATGGGTTCAAAATAGTTTTCTTTTTCTTTTTTTCTTTTTTTGATACAACAAATCCCCATTGCAGCAGTAATCAACTCAAGAGTTCGTCAGGGTGATTATCTGAAACTTCTACCAACTTTCCATCAGCAAGCAGGATGCGGTTTGGAGGCTTACCTTCTCTATTTTGCTGTTTGATAAATCTTCTTCCAATTGACATAACAAACCTTCCGCAGAAAACAGTCCTTAAAGACTATCGACTTATATAACGTATGTTCTATTCACGAAAATTCCCTACATAAACTGCGCGTTAGATGGAAAAAAAATTACCTGGTCATGTATCGCAGTGTTTAATGATAGGGTTACCATGCATTTGCGTGCTATGCTCGGAAAAAGGGACATGATCTGTTTAGAAATACGTTGACAATAGACGTATAAGGAATGGCCGCTTGGATTTCATAAACGATTTTGTGAATCTTTATATCTTCGGCATTAGAAATATTAGAAACTATTTATAATCCCATTGGATTTTTTTTGTACAAAATGTGTTTTTCGATTTTGAAGTGCGTAGTGAAAATGCAAGAAAATATATGTATTATGTTTCAGATTTTGCGTCAATTTCTTCTTGTCCATCCATCTGGCTGTTTTTGGTTGCTAGGATGCTCAGAGTCGTAAAAATTCGCTTAGCGTATAAGTTCGCATAAATTCGCATAAGTTCATAGATCATAGTATTTAATAATAAGCCCAACTTATATATCGAGAGTGTCGATAATGTGATATATAACTTGTAAGAGATTTCGTAACTCTTGCTATTAACCCATTTTAGGTGAGTCGAAAGTTTCTGAAAACAAAAAAAAATAAATAAATTTGTAATTAAAAATTCAATTAAAAAGAATAGTTGAGAAAAAAACGAAATTTGAAGCAAACGTGATATTAAGGGGAGGCGTGATACTACGGTTCGCCCTATCTTTTTCTGTCTCTGAGATCTTTATCCATTAACCTTTATGCCTAATCGAGATGCCGCGTCACGATACAAAACAATCGATTACATATCACAAGCAAGCAGAGGTCTGAGGAGGCGTTGATTTCTTTCGAAATTTTGGGTAAACCATAGCATAGACATTGATGTTTGTACAATATAAATCGCTGTTTTTCACAAGTTATCACCCTGTGTATGTCAAAATGTAAAGAAATAGATGTCAAGTAAGATTATTCGCGGCAATGCAGGTTATTCTCTTTTCAGCTGGAAAAAAATGCTGCAGAAGATACCGAAATTACTCACTTGACTTGGAAAGCTTTGTAGCTTATACCTTAACGATAGCAAGATCAACTATTTAAATTACGTGACGCGCTTGGAGAAAAAGAGCGAAGAGTGATTTTGCATCACGACAGCGCAGCTTGGCATGCAGCTAAGACAATCGCCCGTAAATTATCTTCAATTTGGACTTGCAACTTCTCCCTTTTGCAGTTCTGCAAATCTGGTTCTTTTCGCGCGCCGCTTGTTGAGATCGATGAATTTATATTTAGCGAAAATGCGTCGATGATTATTTCACCTCGAAACAGGAAGATTCTATCGGGAGGGTACCTGGGTGCTACGCGCTAAGGGGCAAAACGCCACAAGTAGTGGTGGTAAATATTACGATTTCATTGTTTGTATGTTAAGAAGATAGATATGCGCACTTTTAATTCCTCTATTTATACCACTAAAGTAATCTAATAACTATGTGATCGCTCCTTAGGAATTGATTACCATTGCTTCTGCAAATTGCGTTTCTTTTTAAATGCTATTGTTTGGTGTCCCTCCAGTTGTTGTCCTGTTTTGTTCATTCCTATTTTAAGAGGTTATTTTGTGACAGCAATAGTCCTGATAGAGTACACTTTATAGAAAGTATGCTTTAAATAAATTTAAATTTTATTTAAAAAAATACACAGAATTTATTTCTATACTTAATAATATATATGTTAGCAAAGATTCTTCATTAATATTCGTTTGCGTGCTTAGACGCACCATTTGTGCGGAAATGACGATGCATATCAGACGTTTAGGCAAATTCTCTTGCAATAAATGAATAAATATGGTATAGTAAATATTTATGCACCTTCTTACCTATAAGCGGATCTACTCCGTATTTTATGAAAATATTTTCAAAACATTTCGAAAAATTGGCTTATAAGTAATACCAAAAGCAACGTATAATCACTAGTCGTAAAGGAAAACATTCTGTTTTATTGTTGCAGTACACACTGTTGTTGACTTTGTACCAATTTTCATGTTCATAGAATGAACAGTGACAATAAAACGTGTCATTATCAATTTTGTTATGAATTTTGTTGCAAATTTTGACATCTTGGTGATGAAGAACATATATGTAAAGTTTTCATTTTCAAGTTTATGTGCCCATAAGACGTCCCATTACAAACGAACACGGACCGATGATTATATAGACAGACGTAGCTAAAACAATTCCAAATCATTAGTCTAGTTAAAAATGTATTATCAAATTTGGAAACAAATTATTCTAATTTAGTCACTGCCTCCCCGCTAACTATCATTTACATCATTTGTTAATGTATCCTTCAATTTTCCGCGAAAGGTTGTTGGTCAAGGTTTCCCAACAATACCTCCCATATGCAAAAAAAAAGCCAACAAATTGTATGAACGACTTAATAACGGTCTGAATAAATACATTTTAGAAGTATTAGCCAAATTTTTTTTTCTTTCGTTAAAAGTCGTGAAAAGCATTGCAATTGAAAAGAAGAAAAATTCGTTCGCAACCTTTGGGTGAACAAGCCCCTTTTCAGCCTTTTCAGCCGCCTTTTTATCACTTGAAATTTAGACTTCATATTGTCAATAATAACAATAATTACAAAAATAGTAATAATACCAATAATAATAATAAATGTAGTAATGACAAAAAAAATAATAATAATAAGAATAATAATATTAAAAAAGTAATTATAATAAAAAAGAGCAGAAAGAAAATTATATTCGGCTGTGACCGAATCTTTCATAACTACCACCGTTATCCTAAAAAAGACGACACAAGTAAAAGGACTTCATTCGCATGCTCTATAACATGGAGTGAGCGCGGCTGATTTTTTCTATTTTCAAAGTAAAAGCTTTTGCCGCATAAGCGTGCGGGTGTTGTAGGCGTGTGCTTGGAAAAGTTTAAGTCTTTTCCAAATTCATTTGCAAATTTGTAGGCGATGTCTTCATGTGTTTACCACAAACACTACACATTTGTGCGCACAGACAGATGAACAAACGCACATGTTTAGACGCATTCTAAATTTGAAAGTGCAGCAACAACCATCCAATTTTTTATTTCGTTTTGGGAAACAGAAGTGTTCGCAGTTTACATGGTGCTGTGGACGTGTTCACCAACCGATTCGGCTCATTATCAATACGAATCTGCATGGATTTTTTGAAAGTATTCAAAAAAAAAAAAGATTAAATTTTGATATATCGAGTAGGCGCGGTCAATTTCATCCATTTTTGTGCAAAAATGCTACAACATCGTCCGTAGAACGTATATTCAAATTTTTATAAATTTATCTTCTGTAGTTTCTGAGTAATGAGCAAAAAACCAATTTTTTATTCGTTTTAAAAAACAGAGGTGTTCTCAATTTACGTAGTGCTGTGGGCATGTTCTTTGGTCGATTTCGCTCATTTCCAATACCAACCTACGTGCCAGAACTCCCGATATTTCTGCAATCTTTAAAGTCGATAGCTTCATTTTTGCGGCAAGGAGAATGTTTACAATAGACCTCACACAGATGGACAGGCGGGCATGCTTAAATCGATCTAGAATTTGATGCTGATCAAGAATGTACATACTTTATAAGATCTCTGAAGCTTGCCTCTGGGCGCTGCAAATGTTTTGACAAAGTGAATATATCCGTCATCCTTCGGTGATGGGCATAAAAATGATAATAAAAAAATAATACAAATAATGGCATCGTTGAGACTGACGCTTTAACATGAACGTTTTAACATATGGAATCAAAGAGCTAACAATTAATTAGCAGATATAGGCGTATTAGCAGCAACTAAATTGCTTAAACACAGAGGTCGCCCACAGAGCAACAAATATACGAACCGATAGATTTGCGAACTTACGTATCCACAAAACGACAGATCGATGAATCAAGAAACTAGTAGGCCGATCAATCAACAGACAGACGCATAAACCGTGAAATTGATATTTAAATATTTTATCCAACCAATAGAAAAATGAGCAAATGAATGGAGAAACCAGCAGACCGGCATATGGACAAATCAACAATCGGACAATCCAGCAGAGGGACAAACCGACAAGTGAAAAAGTCTGTGTATTGATAGACCAGCCGACGGAAAGGGAAAACTGGCGGACCGGGTCGCTAAACACATCAATTGTTGCTTCTAAGATTTGTTTAGGCAATGTAACTTTAGAAATACTGCAATTCGAACTCATGATACGTTACGGTACTTAAGAAGAAGAATATATCAAATAAAATATAAGGAGAGGAAAATAAAACGAATTTACATATTAGGTGTTCGTGTTCGCGTATTTTGATAGGCGACTTGTGCAGGTAAAAATTGTAAAGAATTAGGAAATACCAGTGTACTTAACGATTAAATTCGATAATTTAAACCTTTCTCTACCTAAAATAACAGTTTTCACTTTAATATATTGAGATGCTCAGCGCACGCCGACGCTAATCGTGGAGCGGTCGAAGTTGCATTTTCGACATTCATTACTTTTGTTGTTTAATTTGAATAAATGTGCTGTCGAAGTCCGCCGAACACTTACTCATAAGCTTATGGTCATGCTGCCCAACTGCCAATTTTGATTCCAGCGATTTAAAAGTGATGATGTTGATGTTAATGCCGACCTGGGCGACTAAAAAAGCTCAAAAACAATGAATTGTAAGACCTATTGGACGAAAACCCATCTCAAAATCTCAAATAACTTTCTAACAGCTTAGCAATTGATGAATCAATCGTTTCTAGACGTTTGAATCGGATGGGAACGATCCTACTTCGCAAATTGGCTGGAAATGCTATTTTGGCCACTTGTTACAAGACTTGCCCATGGCGTCTTTTGAGTACCACTTGTTCAGATCGGTGGAACGGGGCTTGGTTGGCGCACGGATTCGCAAACTTGAAGAAATGCGAAACCCATCAAAATTAACACAAAGGCATATTATAATAAATTAAACTAAATAATGTGCAAACGGGTCGCAACTGACAGATATTTATTTTTCGTTTATAAACTACTTCGTTAAAGAGAATGTACAGTATATATATATACTATTAGGAAAATGCCCTTTTTGATTATTTGACTTTTCATGACAATTAGTGGATTTTCTAAGAAACTAGATTCTAGACTAGAAAGGGAAGACCAAGTACATATTCATGGCGTGTTATCTGTGTCATGCAGCTGGCGAAAACGCAAACAACAATTGGATGTTGTTTAGCGGAAAAACGAATTAGCTGATTAAAAATATCGCGGTGAATTTAGGTAATGGTAACTTGCTTGTAAAAGGATATATTAGCAATATATTTACAAAGAAAGAAGAAAAGCGAGTCGAAAGTCAGTTGAGCGAATTGAGTCAAGAGAGTTGAGTCATAATATCAAAGCGCACTAAAGCGTTGCAAATTTAAATTCCTGAAAATAATTTGATCAAATTGAAAAATGGTTATTTACCTTATGTGCACTTACGGCCGTAACATCAAAAAATGCAATCCAAAATTTATAATAGATATTGATCTGAAATTGGCTGTAAACTTTTACAAGGGCTTTCCAAAATAAACGCAAATTAAAGCAGGCTAAATCAAACGGAAAACCTTAGCTTACGGCAGATAATAGATATTACTTCGCGTAAGCACCAATTAGCGCGCCCACAAGTAACAAGGTACTTGTTACTTGTTTTATGTGTGACGTGGCTTCAAAAGAAGTGTACGAAAACTTTACTTTTTTCTTTATGTATTCATGTGCGCGTGTGTGTGTGATTAAAATGCTCTTAAACTCATTGCGAAATTTCATATGGACCAGATGATGCGCGACATTTGTAAGTAAGCCAAAGACTCTGATATTCCAATCAGTTTAGTTTATCCACGTCCATCCATTAAAATGGGATATAAATATTTGAAGCCATAGCGACAATCTGTCTGTGTATAAAAAGCGCAACTACCGACCGGAAATTCGTTATTTTTGTTAGCCATTCGAAGTAAAGTTAACACGTAATCATTGTCAATAGCACGTCAACGTTTTAGACTCAACTTAGACTCTTATATCAATGACTTTTCATTTCCAAATACACAATTAACACTACGATCATGACAAGGAAATTGGCAACCCGGCCGCTCTATTACGCAAATAATAACTGCGATCGTAGGTTATCGCCTCCGTACGCAAAATTAAACAATCGATATATCATACAGAAAATTTCGAAGTCCAAATGGAATGGAAACTATATCTGTTTAATTCCACAATTGTAACTGATTTCATTTTTATGACATATCATTAGGATACGGATTTACTTATTCAAAAACAGATTTTTGCGGACATTTACATGAAAGTAATCTTTCGAAAGCAACACCTTCGATATACTAGCCACCAGTGCCTATGTTTATATATAAACCTAACTTATAATGCGCTTAAAATGCACCTTTAAGAAAACGAAATAAACGATTTATTAAAAAATAAGACGCATTGTTTTAATGACAATGCATGCAATGACATCGTCACTTCGTCACATAAAGCTACTATGTTGATATCTTTGTTATGTTCACCCAACGCCCAACGAAGGAAGTGTATTAAGACTTGTTATTCGGAAACCCTGATTACCGATTCCCAATAATACCCATACATTTTCTTGATAATATTAAGATTCATAACTGGATTTGCAGCAGGCGTCCGTCTTTTTTAATAAGAGAAATATCATATACTTATACTTCGAATAATTGATCCAGAATATTAAGCTGCTGCAATCAATAAGAGATTTATGGTGTTTGTATTGCGAGATCAAAAAATTGTTGTTGCTTTGCTGTTGATCAACGAAGAATAAAACTACTCATGAGAGCCACAAAATTAAAATTTAATTCCATCAACCGAGTTTTATTTTTCTACTGTCCCTATCTATACATTTGGGTGAAAATTATTTACTCTTCAAGTAATTGAACTAATAGCATCTAATAGAATAACGGATACACACGAGCTGCGCAAGTTTGTTAAAGCAGGTTTTTTAACTCAAAGTCGGCATAATGCTTTTGCTGATGTTCATTTATTTACATGGTATATTGCTGTTGTCCATGCCCTTCAGTTTATCGTGACAAGGTCCTTTTTTGTTCTACGTGTCGAATAAGTTGACCGAAATATATACTAACTTAGTTATAGAATAGATCCTGACCAAATCCGGAAATTTTGCGTATTAAACGCTATCGCGCGCGAGATTAAAGTTAAGCTTTTTCTATATAAAATTTCTTCTCATCTGTTGCGAAAGCGAATACATCGACATAGTTCTAAAAAAGGCGAACGAAAGCAGGCAGAACTATTCGGGATACATTCGTATTTCTGCATATTGTAAATATAACGGAGGAGTTAACTTACTTTCTTACTGGCTAGATTTAGATATAGTGGAAAATTTTATGGATTTTCGGTACGTTTTCCTTTCCTTTCCATTTGTTGCACATGCATAACATATGCTACCGTTTCAATAAACAATTTATTGGGATCCGTGTTTATAATGCAACATACTCCCATGCGGACATATCTATGCGCACATATACACATGCATATGTTTTGCGTGTAAGTACATTATTTTTTATGTTTCTTTTTGCTCTTTTTTTTTTTGTTTCTTAGTTTCTCTTCTTTGTTTTTTCACATTTTACACTACCGTGCAGAAAAGTTATTTTTCATTTAACATGTGTTGAGGTTTCTATATAACATTTGCTTATCGTTTGTATCTTGCTACGCACAAACACATATCTGAAAACACACAGACACATATAAATATATGTATGTATGCACGCACGAATATTTATAAGTATATCGGTTTGTTTTCATTCAAGTCGGTTTCAACTGCTGGAACAGATGATTAGTCTTTTAGAGTTCGCTGTCTATAAAAACGAATGGTTAGTTAGTGCCTAAGTCCGTCCATTGATACAGTCAGAAAAAAAGAAAAACAATCTTTAAGTAGAAACTCGTGTTAATCGTTATCTGACAAACTTATGATCGTTTGCTGTTGTTGTTTTGTTTTGTGGTGCCTGTTTATTTACCTATAATATCCTCTTGATGGTGCTGACGATGATAGTAGTGGTACTGAAATTTACAGACACAAGTGTAACTGCTAAACTAATCAACAACTGCAACTAAGACTAACGTCGTCAACAGCTTTGACATCATTAACCAAAAAAATAAATAAATTTTTAGAATATCAAAAATTTTTGTTGTTGCTTTACCTGAGTGAAAATTGTGTTTCTAACTATAGAAGGTAACACAATACACGTTTAGGTTCAAGTTCTTTGACAATATTTTTTGGAATTCCATTTTTAAAAACTCTCTAAGCCTAGGCTTACCAAAGGGCCTTTGTGAGCCAATAAAAAGAATAAATTATTTGCACACCTTTTTTTTTTTTACTTGTAACTAACTCATCATTTTATTAACAGCTAAGCGCATTCGAAATGCTTAGCATACTTTATACGTTTTGTCCTATAGAATGTAATGGATGTAAATCTAATTAACAAAAATTCAGTTGTGCTTACTATAAAGTCGATTTTCATGGTCATCGTGTACGTGCGCGTGCGCATGAAATGATGGCATTAAGACATAAAAACAAATCGAAACCAATCAAGTCGAATATTAAATACTCAGCATCGAACAGCTTTGTAAGTTATAAAATTCATTCTAAAAATTAAATTTAGATCGTCCGTAGAGTTCCCAAATTAATATTTAAATATATTTAATGCCCTATTAGAAACTATGGAAAATGCTATCATGACATTAGCACATGCAATCTCATCTGCGAACTTCTGCGACGCAGGCAAAACGGAAAATATAAAAATTAAACTAAAATATATTCATTCTTATTTCTTTTTATATAATATTATTTATTTTATTTTTATACAGTGTTTCCTTTATCAACATCCAACACACTGTTTTATCACGGATATTTTAAAAAGTTTTCATTACATTTGATTAAGAAAAATTGGAAACGAAAATAAAATTAACTTCCTAAATTTTTGGTTTGTGTGTGTGTGTGTGTGTGTGTGTGTGTGTGTGTGTGTGTGTGTGTGGTTGTTCGAGTTTCGACAGATTTCGAAATATATATATATATATACGCCGGGGTAGCAAAATCATTATTGTAATTGCCTTTGTAGATAAATAAAAGAAACAACTTAGATTTATTGGATTAAGGCAATTAAATACATTTGTAGGGATATTGCTGCTCATCGTAAAGTATTGTTCACATCTCTCGTCATGTGAATGTCCTTAATGAAAAATCTCTTAAGTTAAGTTAATATTACCTTTTAGGCATATATTAAATATGCCGCTGTCGCCGGCCTGTCTCTCTTGGTATATTGAAGTTATGCTGGCTAATGTTCTCCAGTTAAGTGCAATCATTTGTTTGTCCAACATAATGTCAAAATTCATTTAGCTGCCTGATTCACTTTTGCTGTTCTGGGAATACACGATGTTGGTGACCGGCTGCTACATAAAGAGAAGCATCGCCGGGCTGCCACTAACTACCATTTCTCTGCTCTTATCTTTTCGTTACTATTTTTTTCATGTCTTTTTAATTTTTGCTCCCTCCTTGCTTGCCCACACATTACCGCAAAATTTTAAGTCCTCAAAAAGCATATGTATTTACATACATCAACTTACTGTTGGATGTGTTTGAAGATTAACGCTACGCTCGTGTTATCTCATTTACCTTACCAGACTGTTCATAGCGTTTGTGAATGCCGGCACGTTTGTCTCAATATAACTATAAACCTTATTTTATTTATTTATTTCTTCCTTATGTTTTTCCCTTTTTTTTTTCTCTCTAAACACAACTAACTGCTTTAAATAAATTTTTGTATGTTATTGATGAGATGTTTCTTACTTGCTGGCTATGTATTAAACAGGACTTGTATAGTAGCATTCAATTGTAGAATAAAGATGGAACATTTTCCCAAAAAAAAAAAAAAAGAAAAAAAAAAAAAGCGCATTTTATTTTATATGCACTCATGTGAATAACGGACGGTGGCTTTCTTTGATGTCATTAAGAGCGAAAGAATGAAAGAGAGTTAAAATATAGACATGGTAGGTAGGTAGCTATGCTCAGTTTTTCTGTTATCTAGCGGTAACCTGTTTTAATGATATTCTTCTTTATGTGTAGCTCTCATTAAAAATCAAATCGTTTCGGTTTCTATACGCGTGTGTGCGTTATAAATATTATATGCTCCGTATTATCAATAAAAGAACCACTAATTTCATGTTCTTGTTATGGCTAACGTCGGTATTGATTATGCCTATTATCTGATAGGGCAAGTGCCCATAAATTAATCATTTTTTATAAGTAAGAAAATTGAAGAATATATGTACGGTTAACAAAAAACAAAATATAAAACAACCCTAATAATAATATTCATTATAAAAACTGACAAGCAAATGAGATTAAAGCTATCTTCACTTTAGAAAGGTTCCATGGACGGCGTTTATATTTACCTTGGCTTACTTTTGAGCTTACGTTTTGGGCTTTTGTTCTAGCTAAAAAATGATGTGAAATGATATGAATTAATGCGGGATAAGAACCAATTCTATTGCATCCAAAAATAGATGTAATCGGTCACATATCAAAAGAGAAAAGGTTAAAATTGCGTGCTAGAATACGCACTATTCACTTAGTATTATACATTAATGAACCGTGTTGTGCCTACGATGCAAATTGCGTTACAAGGAACCCATTTGAGTCATACTTAAAAAATAAATTAAATTTGAACAACTGATGGAATGGTTCACATCAAATCATATAAAAAGGACTAGAGTTCGCAAATTATCCTAAATATTTCATCAAAATTTTCAGGAAATGAAAGCTGTCCCATGTGCATTAAGCGCTGTTATCATACTTGTCTTTCAGAAAATGTATACGTTTCGTTAATGCTCCCTTTTCGATGCGAACGATATGCTTTGTTATAGATGTGAATGTAGAGACTTCAGTGACTGTAGATCGCAACCGAGTCTATGCCTACAATTTATTGAAGACTTGCTATCCCCTTACGTGAACTTGTTTTAACGATTCAACACTACAGGCCACAACACTGTTCAAAAGATATTCGAAAAAGGAAACTCCCGTAGTGTACCGTAACTTTTTAAGACAGAAAAACTTTCTTTATTACTATACAAATATTCTTTGGGAGCCCTGGAATGTCGTAAAATTTAACTTACAACGAAGAGCAGAACCGAGCGGCTAAATGCAAGGCAGCGTAGCTGGCCGCTCTTAAAAAAAGGCACAGCCTACTGTAACAGGGAAACCCTTTCCGTACTTCTGTAATTTCTGTATAAATGTATTTAACCCTCTTCACGTATATATAATATATAAATATACGTAAATGATATATGTATATTTCTATACCCTACACCACTTGTAGTGCAAGGATATATTCAGTTTGTGCGGATGTACGTAAAACCCCGAAAGATTTGAGATAGGCCCATCTTTTATTATACCGATCACTTTCTAAATCGATTTAAACTTGTCTGTCCGTCTGGATTTCTTGTGTTCAATCTACAGGCTGTAATTTTCGAGACATTTTGATGAAATTTGGTACGTCGATGTGTTTTGCGCCTAAGACGAATGCTGTTTGATATGGTTCGGATCGGATCTCTTTTTCCATCACTTCCTATATTCCATCTTTATTTGAAAAGTCGTCATATGAATAACTGTAGGGTGGTGTAGAGTATTTAAGGATGGGCCGTAGCGTACTACAGTGTCTTTACTTGTTTTACAAAAATTTTATAAAATATTAAGTACACAAAAGGCGATGTTTATTGATGACATATTAAAACCTTTCAAAAACATTATCGTTGTTAAAATTTCGATTGAAAGCAACTTAAACAACTCAAATGACTTCCGAACTCAAAATTTATTGTTCTATTATTAAAACTAAAAAAAGAAGGGCACAGCTAACCGTATCGACCTCTTTATCGATATACTCGCATATTCGTCAAACACAGACTATGTGTAATGTAATGTTAGGTTGTGACAAAACGACAGAAATGCTTTCCGAAATACATTATTCATGCAAATACACATTGATAATGATAACACTTTATGAAGAAACTTGACAAGACCAAATGGACGGATCATGACGTATATATAAAGTTAACTGGTTAAGAGGAAGGTCTTTTTCAAAAATTGAAAATTTTGTTGGATTTTCTGTTCTTTATAGTGAATGATATTTGTTCACGTAATATACCAAAGATTAAATTTTTGACATCTTTTTTTTGCAAATGTGGCTACTACGGTAGTCTTTCTATTATTTAATTATCGCGCGTTTGTTGTTTGTTAACTGTCGTTAAGACGTTAAAAGGCAAGAGAATACAATTCTGTTAAATCATTAATTTTAATTCAAGTTGGGATATGTCTTCAATCAATCATTCTTAAAGGTCTCAAATATACATGAACTTTTTCTTAACAAAAAGCTTTCAATTGTTTGAAATTTTGAAAAACAAAATCCTTACTTAAAGAAAGAGTTATTCTTCACAGCTCACGATATGCTCGGTTATTCACTTATGCTTGATATGACCTTTGATACCTTTCTTAAGAGAAAGAATAAAAAAAAAGAAATATCATATCTCTTTTTTTTTTTATTTTTTGACTACTCTTATTTTCTACACTATTGGCTACAATCATATATCGATCGTAACTGAATCATTGGATTGTTCAAAAGGTAATGACTTGTTAAATTTAAGATTTTTTTCTTTTTACATTTTCCTCTTGCCTCTTGCGTATATCGATAAATTGATTATAAATACGCATTCAGTCATTCATTTCGATCCCTTCATTTGCAAGGGTAATGACAATGAAAGCTGAATCCAGCTAAACTGGTTGATTTTAGTTGAATTCATCTTGAAGTGTCATCGTTGATCGTAGATCATCAGAGAGTTCTCTTTCGTTATATTATTAACATATTCAAAATCATTGCATCATTAGTGTATGTGCATGTGCGTATGAGTTTGAGTGCGTTCGCCGAGCTATTGGCCACTGACTATAAAATGTTCAACATATTCATTAACGCATGCTTGTATGTACACTTAATTACAAATGTGCTGAAATCATGTTTTCAACATTAATAAATCTTGATTTTTAATACATTCATCAGCCGTCATATTCGATCATGATATGTCATTCATTCTTATTCCAAACAAGTGTAACTAAGGCAAAACAACTTTTTTTTTACTTATATTTCTCTTTTCTTTTCGAGTTTTTTTTCTTTTAAGTTTTTAAATACTTTTTTATTTCATGATTAAATCCAATTTATCACAGACATTGTAATATTTTTCACTTGTTGTTGGTTTAATATCGTTGTTGACAATGGTTGTAGTTCTTGTTAAAGTTTCAGTGTAAATTTAGAAAATAATTTCTTTAAAGCGAGCATAATCCCACTTTTCCCCCCTAATTTCATGTAGAGGGAAAAAAAGATTAGATTTGTCCGGACTAGAATTGCCTGGTTAAAATTATTTTGCAACAAACAAACAATTAAATTTTACATAGCAAATATTTAAAAATTTTATATCAATCATTCGATCGTTCTTAGAGTCTTATAAGTTTTCTGAGTACCGCTGCCGTCTTTCTAAACAGATACACTAAACGTTTTTTAATTTGACCTATGGCCATGAACTGACTAGGCATACGAAGAGTTGCATGTTTCTGTTTCATTTCAAATTGCAAGCGTTCAATTCAGAGATAATGGATTACGTGAACCATGTTTTGCTAAAAACAATGATTTCAAAATGCAAAAATATGACCAATCACTCAGGGAATGTCGCCTAGTGGCGTAATACCATGATGGCCAGAAGGAAGTAAGGAAAGAAAAAGAAATAGGGATATCTGCCCACTCGATAAGCGTTGTGCCTTCACCGATGGAGCACTCACTATAACTATGACGAAAATAAACCCTAATTCACGGGGTTTTGAACCCGCGAACACTAATTCTGGGATTTTGTTACAAGCGAATTTTGAATTTTTTATTTCAGCCCAGCCAATGCTAAATACATTGCAAAAGAAGTATATATATTGGAATATATCGTAAATACACATAATATATCTAAGACATTTATTACCCTACTCTAATGTTATCTTTTATGACTTTTACTGTGTAGTGAATTACAAGTTATATATGTAAAGCACAGCAATATAAAGTAGAAGCAGCATCTACATAAGTGAAACTTAACCATTTTTAATGGAAAATTATTTAAAAAACAACAATAACGTTCGAATGCGTACGGGAAAGAAGTACAAGTGCATTGTTAATTACGATGCATTCATGACTGATTCCAAATCACAGATTTACCAAGAATATGGCATGACATCTAATTATATAACAAATTTATTTAATAGAGATCAAAATTTTAGGGGGGATAAGAAAAAATATGCAAAATAAACTTGCTCGGTGGCCCGTCAAAAGTTGGAGCCCTGCGCGAGTGCGTGCTATTAGAGGTAGTTTTTATAAATTATGATTTTCTGATTACGCGAAATGGACATTAGTATTGTGAGTTTATGCATCAATTTCCGCTAAAAGCAGATTAAAAACTCCCTTTATATAATTTTCGTTGTTTTCATACAACTTTGTATCAACAGCTAACTTACACTTATGTACTACTAAAAATATAAGATATTAATTAATATTATTTGCTAATAAAGTGTCTTATACAGTATAAAACTGCAAGTGTTATGAACATGTATTATTATTATTATTATTATTATTATTATTATTATTATTATTATTATTA